>PYAF01000229.1:587451-601699 GCA_007407185.1 Glycine tomentella
TACCTTGCTTCGTCAATTTATTCTTATGATTCATAATCAATTTGGTAAAACAGTGAAAGTCTTACGCACTGATAACGGTTCTGAATTTTTATCTCACAAGATGCATGCCTTTTTAAGTGATAAAGGAATTGTTCATCAAAAATCTTGTATTTATACTCCTCAGCAAAATGGCCGAGTAGAAAGGAAACATCGTCACATAATAAATATTTCACGAGCTCTCTTGTTTCAAGCTCACTTACCTGTTAAATTCTGGGGAGTTAGTGTTTTAACTGCGGCTCACTTAATTAACCGCACACCAACTAAAGTTCTTGATGGTAAAACTCCCCACGAGATTTTACATCCAATAAAGCTAATTATGATCATTTACGAGTATTTAGTTGTTTATGCTATGCTTATGCTCAACCTCGTTCCAATGATAAATTCAGCTCTTGCTCCAAAAAATGTATTTTTGTTGGGTACCCTAGTGGTCAGAAAGGATGGAGGTTATATGATTTGGAAAGCCATGATTTTTTTGTTTCCAGGGATGTACATTTCTATGAAAATATATTTCCATTTGATGCTGCACCAATTTCTTCTAATCCTATGCAGCTTTCCACATCTAATATTGATTGTGTGGATCACTCTCCTATGTTTTTTGATCGAATTGTTCTTGTTGATGTTACTACTTCGCCAGAATCTTCAACGCACGTGCCTTCTTCTCACAACCTGGCTGAGGAACCTACTTCCCCATTAGCTGACAAGGGGAGTCCCATTCTTGAGGACGTTCCTCCGCATGATGATCCATGTGAAACTGTTGTTGATACTGTGGCAGAAATGAGACAGCAATTGGTTCGTCCCTCACGTACAAGAAAGGCTCCAGGTCATCTCGATATCTATGAATGCTATTTAGCTTTTACACATACACCTTCTTCCAATGATCATCTAGCCAACTCTTCCTCAGGTACGCGGTATCCTATTACTAATTATCTCTCAATGCATAAGTTCTCTGAAAATTATAAAGCGTTTGCTGCAGCAATTGACACAAGGGTTGAACCAAACACATTCAAGGAAGCTTTGCACTGCCGTGAATGGATAGAGGCAATGAGGAAAAAAATCTCTGCACTTGAGGAGAATAATACTTGGAATCTCACCACCTTACCTATTGGTAAACATGTTCTTCTGTGCCAATGGGTTTATCGAATTAAATACAACTCTGATGGAAGCATTGAACGTTATAAGGCACGTCTTGTCATTTCTGGCAACCGCCAAGTTCCTGGTAAGGATTTCACTGAGACTTTTGCACCCATTGCTAAGATGGTGAGTGTTCGTACGTTGCTGGCCGTGGCAGCTGCCAAAGGTTGGGAGCTCCATCAAATGGATGTTCACAACGCTTTTCTCAATGGTGATCTTCATGAAGAGGTCTAAATGCGACTTCCCCCTGGATTTAGCTATGGTCATGAGAACAAGGTGTGCAGATTGCAGAAGTCGTTATATGGTTTACGACAATCTCCTCGCAACTGGTTTGCTAAATTGACTTCTTCTCTACATGCTTATGGTTTTGTTCAATCCAATGTAGATTGTACTTTGTTTACTTTGACCCGTGGCTCCATTTTCTTGGCCTTACTAGTTTATGTTGATGATATAGTATTGGCAGGAAATAATTCAAAGGCTTGTCATGATGTTAAAACTTATCTCAATAGTTGTTTTAAATTTAAGGATTTGGGTCCTTTACGTTATTTTTTGGGGATTGAAATTGCATGTAACAAAGATGGCCTTTTCTTATGTCAACGCAAATATGCACTATATATTTTGAAGAAAACAGGATTGATTAATTGTCATCCAGCTCATTCTCCTATTGAGCAAAACCATCGTTTAGCTATTTCTGATGGACCAGACTATGGTGATCCTGCTAGATACAGGCATATTATTGGAAAATTAGTCTATCTTACTCTTACACGAACTGACCTTTGCTATGTTGTGCACATTTTATCTCAATTTATGAAGGCCCCTAAGGAGGCTCGTTATGAAGCAGCTTTAAGGGTGCTCCGTTACATTAAATTTAACCCGAGTCATGGCATTTTGCTTAGCAGCGTATGTGATTTACAGGTTCATGCTTACTGTGATTCTGACTGGGCGAGTTGTCATCTAACCCATCGGTCTGTTACAAGATTTTTTATTAAACTTGGCAATTCTCCTATTTCTTGGAAGTCGAAGAAACAAGTCACTGTTTCCAGATCATCTGCTGAAGCAGAATACAGGTCTATGGCTGCCACTACAACTGAGTTAGTTTGGTTAAAATCTTTTTTGGCGTCTCTGGGAGTTCGTCAACTTGGTCCTATGGAGTTATTTTGTGATAATAAGGCAGCTATGCATATTGCTGCTAATCCAGTCTTCCACGAGAGAACGAAACACATTGAGTTGGACTGCCATTTCATAAGGGAACACATTCTTGCCAAGACTATTTGCACTGTCTATATCCGTTCTCAATCCCAGCTCGCAGATCCGTTCACTAAGGCTTTGGGCATAACCTCCTTTCATGACTTCCTTCCCAAGTTGGGCATGTTTAATCCCCACGCTCCAACTTGAGGGGGAGTGTTAGCCAGGATTGCAGATTGAAGATTTCTTCCGTTGCTGTGAGTTTGAATGTTGAATTCAAACTCATGGTTGTTGCCAAGCTGTTGCTCCAAAGTTTGTTACACGAAGATTTGACAGAAAATTATGGCAACTACTTAGTTATATATATTTTGAATAAGTGATAAGTTGTTCAGTTTGTTATTAACTACTTAGTTATATATTTTGAATTGGTAATTTGAATAAGCGATACGCTGTTGCTGTTCTATTTTGTTATATAATACAGCAACCAGTTGTAAAACGTGAGGCAGGAAAAACAATAAAACAATTATTCATCTCTTCAATTTTATCACTAAACGATGAATCAGTAATTGACCCGATTTGAACCGATCTATATTAAAAAATTCAAAAATTATATTATATATACATATATAATTAATATTATTTGATTAAGAAAAATTCATCCATAATTCTATACTTAAAAATTCAAAATAAATATTGAAGTATTAAAATTAATAACACAAGTATATTAAAAATAAAAAAAGACTGTAAATAGTAACTACTTAAATAAAAAACACAAAAGTCCATTTCAAAAAGTTATATAGAAACTGTAGAAAGAAAAAAATGGGTGCAGAAAGTAAATTCGGCCTAAACCAGAAAAAGTGAAAAACCCTACAATATATATTCTTCTTTTCTAGTTTTCTCGTTCTCTTTGGCTGTCGCTCCTGCGTCTTCCTCCTCTTCTTGCGCCTTACTGCACCTTCCTTTTCTTCGATTTCAATGCTTATATAGCATATATTAGTTTCTCTTTCTATTACCATTCTTATGAGCCATCGACGTCGGCGACAAAGATGGCACCAACCTGCGATGACGTCAGCGACGTAGATAGCACCAACCTGCGATGATTCCAATGATGGAGATGTCGTGACCTGATGTGGCGTGAATGAATGAAAAAAAGATGAAGAAGGGCCGAACTCTGAAGCTTTTGCAAATTGAGATTTTGCCTGCGTTTTGGTTTTGTCTCCGAACGTTGAAGGTTTTTTTTTAGGGCATCAAAACGATGTTGTAACGCCCGGCCACTTGCAGGATCAACGACTGTCCCTACATACCAACACAAGACTTTTCAGTGTGCTTTGTCCTCACTCACACACTTCCTGAGAAACTTCCCAGGAGGTCACCCATCCCAAGATTGCTCCAAGTCAAGCACGCTTAACTGTGGAATTCTTATGTTATGGGCTACCGAAAAGTAAATTCATCTTGTTGGTATAGGTAGTACCTATTAAATCCTTTAAGTTATCCTCAACTGTACAGTCCCATACCTGCACAGCCTCTGGATCCCTCTCGTTCGGGTGTGTATTCGATTCATTCATATACCCCTCCCGCTGGAAGCCTGCCAGAAGCCGCTCCTTGTCCGTACCTCACTGCACCGGCAATCACTCCCCGTCCTCGTCAGCGCTCGGGATGTTACATGCCCACTAGCTTCCGCCTAGTTCATCCTCGAACCACACCGTACTGGTAGAGAGGCCTTGCTCTGATACCATTAAAATTAATGGTATCAGAAGCGGTTTCTTGATAAGAACATTATGTATGGAACTTGATTTGGTGCCTGTTTGTGGTTGTTTGACATGAGCATTACATAAGGGTACATTAACTGTGGGCCTGATCAACTCACTGTGTGATGTACATGTGTAGTGCTATGGTGAGACTTAAAGGCACCAGTGGGGCTACCAGTGCCCAGACTGATCCAGTTGCGACTACATTAGCCGCTATGCAGCAAGAGTTAGCTACAAACAGACAGATACAGGCAAAGATGCAGCAAGAGATGGCTGCTAATAGACAGACTCAGGGGGAGATGCAGCGAGAGATGGCTGCCACCCGAGAGGTGAATGAGGCCTTGATGAAGGCCAATCAGGACCTATTAGAGGAGGTGAAGAACCTTAGGAGGGATGACAGAGTATCCTCCACACCTCCTGCACATGAGGGCGAGGCTAGTCGCCAGCAGGCTGGTGGAAGCCACCAGCGAGGGGACCAGATGTCCCAGATAGAGGCTGACAGTGATGTAGCAGCCATAGGGAAGATGCTGATCACATTCAAGAAGCATGACCCTCTAGTATTCTCAGGGGGCTATGATCCAGTGACTGCAGCAGGGTGGCTGTAAGCCCTAGAGAAGATTTTCGAGGTGATGGAGTGCCCCAAGTGGTGGAAGACCACAGTCCCACTTCTGAGAGACCGGGGAGAGGTGATTATCTGGCAGCTGTTCGAGGCCTGCTTCCTGGACAGATACTTTCCCAGAGATGCCCGGGAGCAGAAGCAGGCAGAGTTCGTTAGTCTCGTCCAGGGGACCATGACGGTGGACGAGTATCTGGCCCAGTTTAATGAGCTGGCCCAGTATGCACACTTCAGGAGACCTATGCCTGAAGCTGAGATCCTAGCAGCTAAGTTCCTGAGGGGACTTAGGGATGACATTCAGGTGCTAGTGACCGGCCTTGGGTCACGAGATATGGATACCTTGGTGAGGCAGAGTCGCCAAGTGGAGGATATCCTGCGGAGACAGAGAGGCAGACAGCCTACTCCCTCAGTCCGACAGGAGGGGAGAAGGCCCAGTGGTTTTGACCCACCCGAAAAGGGTAAGGGCAAGATGTTGAGAGTCTTTGCACCCTCTGACAGATTCAAGAGGGGTTAAGCTCGGGGAAGACCTATCCCGAAGTGTTCAGCCTGTGGAAAGGAGCATTTGGGAGCATGTTCTATAGGCCATATCATCTGTTTCAGATGTGGCAAGCCAGGCCACATATCCAGAGAGTGCCCTCAGACAGAGAGACGGGCACAAGCTGCTCCATTGGAGATGACGGCACCCACAGCAGGACGGGTGTATACAGTGGACGCCAGAGAGGCATCTAGAGCTCTGGATCTTATCAGAGGTACAATTTTTATTGATGACTGTGATATCAAGTATTGTTTGATTCTGGAGCTACACATTCCTTCATACGGGATGTGGTTGTTGAGAGGCTGAGATTGCCTAAGCTTAGTTTTGCCCCTCCGATGGAGATTACCACGACATCTAGAGAGAGATGTCAGGTGAGCACGTACTGCAAGGACGTGCAGTTCTTCTATGAAGGCAGAGCTTATGTGATTGATCTATTCTGTCTAGCTATGCCTACCCTTGAGATGAGTCTGGGTATGGATTGGATGACCAAGTATGGTGTGATGCTAGACTGTTGTCAGAAGAAGGTTGTTGTTCCTTCTGACGAGACAGGTTCGAGTTCCACCTCATTCTTATCAGTCTTGCAAGCTCGCAAGGCGATCATGGAGGGAGCTCAGGGCTATATCTTCTCAGGGCTATATCTGTCTCAGATCCCTGTGGTGAGCGAGTTCATGGATGTATTTCCTGAGGAGATAACTCAGCTACCACCAGAGAGGGAGATAGAGTTCTCCATAGATCTGGTTCCGGGTGTGGGACCAATTTCGGTGGCACCTTATCGTATGGCTCCTCTGGAGTTGAGAGAGCTGAAGGTGCAGTTGGAGGACCTGCTGTCCAAGTAGTTCATCAGACCGAGTGTTTCGCCTTGGGGAGCACCAGTGATCTTTGTGAAGAAGAAGGACGACAATATGAGACTTTGTGTGGACTACAGGCAGTTGAATAAAGTTACTGTGAAGAACAAGTATCCTCTACCTCGTATTGATGATCTGTTGGATCAGTTGAGGGGAGCCAGAGTGTTCTCCAAGATAGACCTGAGATCCGGATACCATCAGATTTGGATCAGACCAGCTGACATACCTAAGACAGCCTTCCGGTCTAGGTATGGTCACTTTAAGTATCAGGTCATTCCTTTTGGTCTGACGAATGCCCCAACAGTGTTCATGGACTATATGAACAGGGTATTCAGACCCTTCTTGGATCAGTTTGTGGTGGTATTCATCGATGACATTCTGATATACTCCAAGACGGAGACAGAGCATGCCAAGCATCTCAGGAAAATCCATCAGATTTTGAGGGACAAGCAATTGTATGCTAAGCTGGCCAAGTGTGAGTTTTGGCTGACAGAGGTGAAGTTTCTTGGCCATGTGATCTCAGCAGCTGGTGTATCAGTGGATCCCAGCAAGATAGAGGCAGTGATGTCCTGGGAGAGGCCCAAGGACGTGTCTGAGATCCGGAGTTTCTTGGGATTGGCTGGCTACTACAGGAGGTTCATTCAGGGGTTTTCCCAGTTGGTGGTACCTCTGACTCGACTTACACGGAAGGGGGTTCCATTTGTGTGGACCCATGAGTGCGATCAGTGTTTTCAGGAGCTGAAGGAACGGTTGACCACAACTCCAGTGTTGACTCTTCCTGATCCTGAAGGAACTTTTGAGGTGTTTTGTGATGCGTCTAAGCGGGGGCTTGGATGTGTGTTGATGCAGGATCAGAAGGTGGTTGCCTATGCTTCCAGGCAACTGAAACCTCATGAAGAGTCTTATCCTACTCATGACTTGGAGTTAGCAGCTGTGGTGTTTGCTCTGAAGATATGGAGGCACTATTTGTATGGTGCCAAGCTGATAGTGTTCAGTGACCACAAGAGTCTCAGGTACCTCTTTGATCAGAAAGAGCTGAATATGAGACAGAGGCGTTGGATGTAGTTCCTGAAGGATTATGATTTTGAGCTTAGATACCATCCAGGCAAAGTCAATGTGGTTGCTAATGCTTTGAGCAGGAAGAATGTGACTGCTGCATGTTTGATGATCTCTGATTGCCAGTTGATAGAGCAATTCAGAGATATGCACCTGACGGTGACAAAAGGTGCACATGGTCTTGAGTTGAGCAGGACCAAGATGGATAATGAGCTGATCAGGAGGATCCGAGAAGCTCAGCAGCAGGATGAGGCTGTGAGGGCCATGATTGGCCAACAGGATGTTTCCTGGGAGGATAACGACTTGGTGTTGTACCAAGATCGGATTGTGGTGCCTAAGGGCGAGTTGAGAGATGTCGTCCTGTCTGAGGCACATAAGGGCCAGTTCAACATTCATCCAGGAGCCACCAAGATGTATCATGACCTGAAGAGAAGTTTCTGGTGGCCAGGAATGAAGAAAGACATAGCCGAGTATGTGGCTAAGTGTCTAGTGTGTCAGAAGGTGAAGATTGAGCATCAGAGACCGTCTGGTCTGCTTCAGCCTTTAGAGATCCCTGAGTGGAAATGGGACAGTATTTCCATGGATTTCGTGGTAGGGTTACCGAGGACTCAGAGTGGATGTGATTCCATCTGGGTAATTATGGACAGGCTGACCAAGTCTGCTTATTTCTTACCTGTGAGATCTGACTACACTACAGAGAAGTTGGCCCAGCTATATGTCAGGGAGATTGTTAGATTGCATGGAGTCCCTAACAGTATCATCAGTGACAGAGATCCGAAGTTCACCTCGAGGTTCTGGGGTGCACTTCAGGATGCTTTTGGGACCCAGCTGAGACTCAGCACAGCCTACCATCCTCAGACAGATGGTCAGACGGAGAGGACCATTCAGACTCTGGAGGATATGCTAAGAGTTTGTGCCTTGGAGCAAGGTACTAGCTGGGACAGATATCTACCTCTGGTGGAGTTCTCATACAACAACAGTTTTCATGTCAGCCTGGGCATGGCACCATATGAGGCTTTGTATAGTCGAAGGTGCAGGACTCCAGTGTGTTGGACAGAGGTAGGAGAGAAGCAGCTCCTTGGACCTGAAATGGTTCAAGAAACTTCTGAGCAGATTAAGATGATCAGAGACAAGTTGATGAAGGCTCAGAGTCGGCAGAGGAGCTATTATGATCAGAAGCATAGACCTTTGCAATTTGAGGAGGGGGATAATGTGTTTATGAGGCTATCTCCAGTGACGGGTGTAGGACGAGCTCTGGGTGTTAGGAAGCTGAGTCCTAGGTTCATTGGTCCATATCAGATCCTTGAGAGGATAGGACTAGTGGCATATAGGCTAGCTTTGCCTCCCCAGTTGTCAGGGCTTCATGATGTGTTCCACGTGTCTCAGTTGAGGAAGTATGTGGCAGATCCCTCGCACGTAGTTGAGCCTGACACAGTCCAGATCAGAGAGAATCTGACGAGTCCTACACGGCCCTTGAGGATTCTGGACAGAATGGAGAAGCAGATCCACAAGAAGACCATTCCCATAGTTAAGGTACAATGGGAAGGAAGATTACCTGAGGAGGCGACTTGAGAACGAGAGCAGGAGCTGGTACAGCTGTATCCCGAGTTGTTTACCAGGTATGATTCTAATTTTGCTGACAAAATTCTTAAAAAGGTGGGGAGAATATAATAACCTAGGCTTTTTATAAAAAGGAGTAAAAGAAATAAGAATTTAAATTATAAAATTCTGTCGCAAAAGCCTTAGTGACGAATTTAGTGACAGAATTAGCGATGAAATTAGCGACGGAGTCTCGCGCCAAGAGCGCCACAGGTGCTGGAAACTGGCGCCAGGAGCACCAAAATGGCGCCAGATGCACTGGACTTTGGCGCCATCAACGCCAAGGTGGCGCCAAGGGCGCCGCATGTCGGTCAGGGGCAGTATTTAAGGGCCAAAATGCGGAAAAAGGAGAGGAAAACCAGTTTTCTTCTTCCTTGGACCTCCCAACCTCCATTGGAGCTATTTCCAAGCTTTTAGGACCTTATACATTAGCCTTAATACGTCACTTTAGCTGTGAAACTTGAGAGAAACTCTGAGGAAGCTATAATCCTTCATCCTTTTCTTTCAAAAACTTTTTTTTGGTGAGATTTCCTCTTGGGAGGAAAACCCCTGGAACTTGAGTTTGGCGAGGAATCAGGGCTTAGTAGAGACAACGGAGCTTAGGAAAGCAGTCCTGCAGCTTTTCTAGTCGTCGCTGAGGTAAGAAACTCGAGTTTCTCCGGTTAATTTGGGATTTGGGGTTTCCTGTGAATAGTGACTCATATGAGCTGGGGCTAGAATTAGCCCAGGGTCCAGTAGAGAAACTTGCTCAGAGCGAGTTAGTAATGAAGGATTAGCTTTCAGATTTCTGATTTAGATAACTTTGAAATTTGGCTCTGTGACCTATATGTAAGGCCTTTGTGATAAATCATTTGTGGAATTGAGGCCATTCCAGAGCCTTGATTATGCCTGTTATGAGCCTGTGTGGCTAATGGAATGGTGCCTTGAGCGAGGCTTGGACCATTCTAGTGGTATTTTGTATAATGAGGCTGATGAGGGACTATGCCATGCTTATGTTTGCATTGAGTCTAGGATGACTCAGAGGCTTAGCTTTCAGCTTGATAGACCTTGTATGATCTGTGTACAGCCTAGAGTGGGCTGAGTTTGATTGAACCCTAGGATAGGGGAATTCTATTATGCTATATTCTATGTTTGAATGTCTGTGGACTGGTTTTGATATTAGCATATGCCTTGATTAGGGTGTGATATTGAGACTGTTGGTGGCGGGAGCCACAGACCTGGGAAGGAACTACAGAGTGATACCTTGCCAGGTAAGTTTAGTGTCCCTGGGGATGAATTCCCATTTTGGTTGCACACCACACTTCTGGGGAGTGGTGGTCATGATTCATGATGCATGCATTGGCTGTGGCATTGCTTATATTGATATTATGTGCATCTGTATTGGATGAATGTATGTTGTGATTGAGATATATCTATTGGCCAATAGATAAATACAGGCATTGAGGGTTCTCTGCCCTGTATTTAGGCGTTGAGGGTTCTCCGCCGGGCATTGAGGGTTCTCTGCCATGAAATCATGTGTTGAGGGTTCTCCGCTAGGCATTGAGGGATGCTCTACCGCAAGAATAGAGCAGATAGCTGCTCCATGTTGATTTGAGGGCCAGAGGGCCATGTTTGATATGTTTTCCTGATGTGTGTATTGTGATTTGTGAGCCAGGGTGGGAATGATTTCCCAAGAACCCTGAGCTTACTGAGATATATTATCTCACCCTGTGTGGGGATTTATGATTTCAGGTGACTCTTCTGGACGAAGAGAGCAGTCTCAGGGCAGGAGGCCCGAGTAGAGACGTTTCTGCTTGACTTAGAAGCAGCAGATGGAGCTTGAAGGCTCATATTTGTTTTGATTATATTTTGTACCCTTGATAAGGGATGGTGTAGGTGTATACCTGATACCTGTATAGTTCTGTATACCCTCGATGAGGGCGGATATTCTTTTGTATCACCACGATGTGGTGTGGACTGTGATATATATATTGTACAGAACTATTTATGATATATATATATATATGAGACTTTTCCCTGAGTATTTTTGTTGTATAATTGGTTATCTGCCTGTATGTTCAAGTTATCTGTCTTTATGATGTATGATATGAAAAGAAACTAGATCAGCAGGGATGTGATATATATGCTTTGTGTGTGTGTATTCAATGAGTTATGTTTATTCCATACATAATGAATCAAGAAAACGATTCTGTGCTTCCGCTGAGGTTTTAAAATCATGTTTTAAGCGTTAAACTGATACGATTAATGATAATGCACCGGAGGCCTACGGGGTGTTACAGATGCCATTTTGTGCGTCTCCAGTTTTTTTTATTCCTTCATTGACCCGGTCTGGGTCCTAAAACCCCGCCGAGTCACTGGTTTTCTTGAAAACCATCCGGTTTAATTTGGGCCAATAGCAGGCACGGTTCGATTGGCAGCTCGGACCGATTCTTCCTTCGGTTCCCGATTCAACCGGTTGAACCAGCCGATCCGAACCAGTTTCAATTACACTGCATAGAGAGGAGTTATCAGCAAAAGGAGGAATATAATCATAAAAGCATAAATCCCGCTTTGGCAAAAGAGTCAGTCAAATTATTTGCTTCCCTAATGATGTGCATCACCCAGGATTGTTGAAATTTGTGTTTGATCTTTGCAATCTCACTCACAATTTCCTTAAACTGACCATTACAGTCTCGAAGATTGCCCCTGATGGCTTAGAATTCCTTGTAACTTCAGTTTGGCACTGAAATTGAAATATCCAAGATTAAGTTATGGTGTACCTTTTTTTTTGTTGAATAAATTGGACAAACATAAAAACTATTAAAATACGACAAATGCTAACTAATATTCTAAGAATATTAATTAAAGAATTTAAAATAAAAATAATTTTACTTGAAAATGAAAAATTATATTATTTATAATCTTTTTATATATGTTTTCTTATAATTCACACAATAAATATATTTTCTTGTTTCTTAATCAATATTCTAAGATAACTAGTTAGTAATAATACCCTTAAAATAAAAAAAAACAATGTAAAAATATTTTTAAATTGTTATCTAATAAAAAATCATAATGAATGCTAAGTTTATCTTTTTTTATAAATATATGTTAAATTTTTTTACTTTCATATTATTTAGTTGTTCAATATGTAATTTTTTTTTAAAACTAGCTGACAATTAAACTTGGATATTGTCTCCGGCAAAAGTGCTACAATCCATCTCGGCGCCATGGCCATTTTTTAAATGGGGAATGGATCTATTGGGTCCGTTCAAGCCGGCAAAGGGACAAATGAAGTGGCTGATAGTTGCAATAGATTACTTCACCAAATGGATAGAGGTTGCACCGTTGGCCACAATTACATCTGCTCGGGTACAACGATTCTTCGAAAGAAACATCATTTCAAGGTTTGGAATTCTCGGGGAAGTCATTACTGATAATGGTACTCAATTCACGGATAAAGGATTCCAAGAAATGATGGCCGCCTTCCACATCCGGCATAAGTTTGCGTTGGTCGAGCATCCCCAATCCAATGGACAGGTGGAGGCTGCAAATAAGACAATACTAGAAGCTTTGCGAAAAAGGATGCATGACGCCAGATCTAATTGGGTGGAGCAGTTGTATTATGCACTCTGGGGAATTCGGACTACTATTCAGTCGTCAATGGGTGAAACTCCGTTCCGAATGACCTATGGGAGCGAAGCTATGATACCAGTGGAGGTCGGACAACAGTCATGGCGACGGACACGGGTGTTACGGGAAGGAGAGGAGTCAAATAACGAATTGCTCGCATTGGAATCAGCGCTGATTGATGAAATCCGAGTATCTGCTCATGCCCGGGACCTTAAAGCCAAACAACAAATGGCACTTGCCTATAACAAGAAAGTAGTTCAACGACAATTTGAGCTTGTCGGGTTGGTGTTGCGGAGGGCTGACATTGGAAACAATTTGGAAGATTTTGAGTATGCTGAGTTTTTCTGTTTTTATCTGACTTCTTATTGAGGAAGGCATTTGCCAAGAGGTTTGGAGCTATTCAAAATGAGAGGGAAAAAAGAAGGACCTGTCTCCTCAAGATGCTGCGTTGTTGATCCAGATCAGCTTTAGAGCTTACTTGATCCATATCAGCTTTAGAGTTTTAAAGTAATACCTGTAAAATTTTGTAATTTCTAATGAATTTCAGTTAATAGTAATGTCTTATTAATATTTTTCATGCTTATAATTTAAACTAAAAAGACCAAAATTGCAATTAGGCTAAGGATGCATTTTGCTGTGTAATATTTAATCTGTATTTATCTTAGTATATCAGTCATTATTTTGTAGTTTTTTTTTATATAAATAATAGTTGAAGTGAACAAATTGGAATTTGATGCTTACCCATTTCTTGTATACAGATTTTTTGATGCTTATATAAAGAAATCACAAAGGTATTATCTTACCTATTTTTTTTTATTGTTTGATGCTTACCCATTTTAAGATTGGATCTCTTATGATTTGGCCGTTTGAGATTTCTTTTTGGCTGGTGATAGTGTTTTGAATTATCTTATGATGTTTACTTTTAAGTTTTAAGCACTTGTGGTTTGGATTTCAATCATTTTACTCCCTTTATTTATATATTTGTTTTTATTTTATATATATTTTTTTATATGTATCCAGCTCAGTTCGAGATCAAGTTTCGTTTGACTGATGGTTCTGATATTGGCCCCAAAAGTTTTCCTGTAGCTACTAGTATTGCAACATTAAAAGAGAGTGTTCTTGCTCAGTGGCCAAAAGGTTACTTGTGCTACTGTTGTCTTTTCCTTTATGCTTCTCTTTTTGGTATTCTGGTTTGAAGGCATCTTTAGGATTTCATAAATTGTGAAAGTATCTAACCTGGATAAAAAACCTTATACTAAAATTCTGGGGAACTCTTGGTATAGGTCCCTGTTACGTAGTTTCTTTCTTAAACTTCAATTTAGACAGAAATGAACTACTACTAGTATGAAAGTGAAATTAAAAAGACAAACTTTATCCCAGCCAATGAGAAGAACTTCAATCTTGTTATGTCATAATTTTTATTGGGATTATGGGTTTAGTGACTTAGTCACTTCAGGAGCCAAAGATTACTTACATATGTAACTATTGGATTTGGCTTTGGTAAAATACTTCTACTGTTTTGCATAAGTTTGCTTTATAAAAGTATTTTGTAGAATTTATACGTTTTAGGTATAGAGAAGGAAGAAGAAAAGATTAAAGAAACTAAATACATTGAAATAGTTATAGACTTCTAGGCCATAAGCTTATTTCAAAAAATGCTTTTATGTATAACTATTTTTAGAAACTGCACTTTCTTGCTTAAGAGAAATCCACTAAATTTGTTTTTGTTTGCATTTTCCCTTTTTTCCCCTTTACTTTGTGATTTCTTATATATAAATAAGAGCTTTAAAGTAATACCTTTGTGATTTCTTGTATACAGATTTTTCTATTAGAGAAAAGTATTGCAAGGAGCTTAAAAGTAAAGGCAATTAGAGGTAATTTC
>PYAF01000229.1:601799-613786 GCA_007407185.1 Glycine tomentella
AGTAATACCTTTGTGATTTCTTGTATACAGATTTTTCTATTAGAGAAAAGTATTGCAAGGAGCTTAAAAGTAAAGGCAATTAGAGGTAATTTCAAACCTTGTGCTTTTTTCTGGAATGCTTGTCATTATCTTGCCTTGTATTGGGTTCATTTGAATAATATTTTGGGTTATATTTTATTATTTAATGTTGTTCTTTCTCAATTCTTATAATTGATGAACCATCAACCTTGAAATGAAAATGTTTATAGGTCTTGGTTATTACATGGTTTTATGGACGTACTTTAATTAGAACCCAAGGCGGTGAAAGTTTTTATTTAGGAAAATTTTATGGACTTTAATTAGAACCGAAAGCATAATATTCTATGACTTATTTATGAAAATTTTACACGTGTTGAAAATTTCATTATGATTATCTTAAGGTTTGATTTAAATTTAATGAAGATTTAATTTTAAAAAAACATAAATTTTATTAGAATTTTGTAAATTCAGTTTAGACAGTTTATTAAGATTTTAAATTTTCTATTAATAATATATTATTATTTGTGAATCTCATTTAGATTTGATTTAAATTTCTTAATTTTATTATTACCTAAAGTACATTATTATGTTTTGGTTATTGCTTTTTACATTATTGATTGGTAACATTCAGGTATGCAAAGTACATTATTATTATAAGTAAATATGAAAAGATGCTGAAAAAGTATTTCATACTCAAACATAGTCTAAACAAATGGAATCATTGCAACCGTGTAGGTAAATATTAAGTCTATTAATATTTCTTAAAATATATATATATATATATATATATATATTCATTTGTAATCATATATATATATATATATGTATATATTAGAAATTTGATATGGTCTACGTGTATAAATTTATTTGGTAATATAAGCTTTTAATAAGTCTTTTAAAATTACAGGGAGAGAAATAAAGAGCATATACCATATTTTTTTTAAAAAAAATGATATTCGATATCGGTTATGTATTAAACGATGTAAAAAGTGATTATACAACATCGGTTCTCCTAAAAACCGATGTAAAAAAGACACTTCAACATCGGTTCTTGACAAAACTGATGTTGTAAGTACTAATCAACATCGGTTTTGTCAAAACCGATGTAGATGTGTCTTTTTAACATCGGTTTTTGACAGAACCGATGTAGAAAGTTTCCTCAGGTGCATAACACAACATCAGTTTTCAATAAAAAAATCGATGTAGTGAAAACCGATGTAGTTACATAAATCAACATCGGTTTTCAATTAAAAACCGATGTTGAAAGCTTATTTTCACCTTTTTTTCTTTTTTTTTTCTAATTTGACAACATCGGTTTTTCAAAAAAACCGATGTTGTATACTTTTTTTAACATCGGTTTTTGAAAACCGATGTTAACGTTTAGACTTTTAACGTCGGCAGTTTCAACATCGGTTAAAAACCGATGTTAAAAGGTCAAAAAAACCGATGTTAAAAGGCATTTTTCTAGTAGTGAAACAAGAATGCCCGAGATGAAAAATTCGCGGCCAACTGGGAAGGACCATACCGGATAACACACAAACTCTGCAAGGGGGCTTACATGTTGGAAACCTTAGAAGGTAAAGCAATTAAACGAACATGGAACGCGGACAAGCTCAAAAAATACTATAGTTAGCACCCAGCGCTGTACATCAAAGGGTGTGGGTTTCTCTTTTATTGAGAGTATGAACTCAGAGGGTGTTATATCCGAGTACATACGATTCTCTTTCATTGAGATCACTCCATTTAGTTGAAAGGGTGTGGGTTTCTCTTTTATTGAGAGTATGAACTCGGAGATTGTTTCTCCGGGTACATATGGTTCTCTTTCATTGAGATCACACCGTATAATCGAGTATGTATTAGGAACTAATATTTCCGGACACATGTTTTTCATTTCAGCAGTATGAGTTATGTAATACCTTTGTAAATTCTACATGCTTTATTTTGAGAGTAAGGGCCGAAAACGACAGTTAAACTCAGAACGCATGGTTCTCAATAAACTTATTGTAATATGACGGCATCAATTTCAATAAAGTATGTTATTTGGTATCTTGGTGTTTTATGTAGAGTATGGATTCGGATAGACCAAAGTGTTCGTTGGAACCAATGTTGCGCGCGTAACAAATCGTCCGGACATAATGAATTCGGATAATATAAAGTATTGTTAAATATAAAGTATTGTTAAACAAATATGTTCCAGGCTCAGTAAGGGCCAAACAGTAAAGTAAAGTAAAATTAATACAAGTTAAAACCGGCATCTCGGTCCTTCAATGTTGGGTGGCAGGCGGTTGGTTGTCGACGGCAGGCAGCTAGTTGTCGACAGGGGGGCCGGTAGTCGGAGCAGCGGAGATAGCCTCCTCCATAAGCACGGGCCCTTCAGTCGCCACAGAAGAATCCTCAGCCCTAGCAGGAGGAACCAAGTGGTCGTCATCAACATATGCCATGAAGTGCATTCCGGTAGTGGAGAGTACCATATCCGGATTCAAGCAGTGTATTTGCTCGACGGCGTTGTTGAAGGCCTCCTCGGCAGCGGCAGCAAGTGTGGTCTTCATTGAAGCCAGCTGAGCCTCATAGGACTGAATCTTCTCCTCGTGAACGGCTTTCAAAGAGTTATAAGAAGAAGTGATGTTAGCAATTTGCTGCTCGACAGCTTCGAGAGAGCCTTGAGCCCAGCCCAGGTCACTTCGTAAAGAAGCAAAGATAGCCTGGGATGAAAGCAACTCTTCTTTCACCTGCTTGGTCTCTGCAGCAAAATTTTCCCTCGCCTTCTCGTGTTCGGCCTTGGTGGAAAGGAGCTCCTCATAAATCTTTTTCTTCTCCTCAACCAAGATCGCATACTTGTAGCATATATAGTCAACATTTTCCTAATATAACACAGATTTCAAAGACTTATTTCGAAGATACATACCTTTCCCATAGGGTAGCAAAAGCTCTCACCATGGAGGCGCACCTATAGGCATTATCCTCGATGCGCACAAGTTCGGCTAGCGCCTCACCTGCTGGGGCACGCGCTTCGAAAAGACGTACAGGGGGTTTGGTTAGCTTAACTAGTTCCTCGTTCACCCCCTTTTTCCAAAGATTCCATGGCACAGCCCGAGGGTCGGAATGCCCGGGGTCAGCAGAAGGAGGAGTACGTGTCTGGTTGGTCGCCACAATAAGATCCACGATCTGAGCAGTAGATGTCGTAGTGGATGAAATCGGAGGGCGGGGAGCCACCGGCGTATCTGCCACCACCTTAGCCTTTTTATTTCCACCTTCCAGGACAGCCCTGTAGGAAGGCGGTGGACGCTTTTGTGTCTTTGGCGGCGCAAGAGGTTTCCCGGAAGCTAGCCCCTTACCCTTTGCCTCGGCCGGTTTGGGGTTGGGGGCGACGTCGGATGTCGATTTAGAGGGGGGAGTTGGTTGCAGTCCCATGTCAGCTACAATAAGGAGGAAGTGTTAGATGATATTCACAAGTATAACGAAAATAACATAAGAAAATGTGATTACAATGTGTGGACGAGTTGCTTCGAATGCCGCAAAGGTAATCAGCCTTGTGGGGCGACCCATAAGTGTCTATGTATTCGGAGATTATGGAGATCGAGGAAGCGTCAGAATCCGGCAATTCCTCCTCGGCAAACCGATAAGAAGACCGGTCCTGGCGATAATGATCTTGTGACCAGTAGAGGGGGAAGGCCTATTTCACCTCAGCGGATTCCGGACCAGAAAGGAAAAATGGTTGTTGTCCGTGTTCAACAACAACCTAGAAGTATTTGTCCTTAAAACCTCAGAAGGAGTCGGTAAATGGGACGATCAATTTACGTTTGGTTCGGCTCCGGAGAGATACCCATCCCTTGCGGTTAGGTGGCTCTCTACCCGTTCTAGGGGTGTGGGGGAAGAAATAATAAAAGAAGAGGGGTACAATACAAGGGATTCCTAGGTCATTGCAGAACATCTCGAATGTTCGGATAAATCCCCAGCCGTTCGGATGAAGTTGAGAGGGGGCTACTCGGAGATGAGTCAATACTTCAACTTCAAAAGAAGAAAAAGGAAAGGTAACTCCTGACTGGGTAACTACATCTTGGTAAAAGAAGAAAAAATTGGGATCATTTTCTTCCCGACAAGCACAGACGGGCTCACCCAAGAAGGGAGCCCGGATGGCAAATCCATCTTGTCTACCTACCGGGGTGGCCACTACGGAAGCGAGGTCAAGGCAAGAGAAAGTTCGAAGAACTTCATAGGTAACCCAGGGAAACTTGGTAGACAAGACCGGAGCCACGACTGACTCGGACTCGGCAGACAACGACTCGTCTACGATTTCCAATGCAACATCCATTATACCTACGTAAAGGGAAATGAGAAAGATTAGTAAAGTGTACCTGGCGGTAATACATCAGATGCAGAGAAGGCCGAGGTCGGAACCTCGTCATCGCCAAGTCGGGAAGACGACCTCGGCTGCTGTTTTTTGGTAGCTGGGAGAAATATGGGATTGTGTCGACATGAATCCAAAACCGAATCGGCAATGTTGTAAGAACCGAGGCTAAAATAGAACATAGCCTCGGAAACACAATCCAGGAAAGCATCATACTTAACTTCCAGTACCTCATCCGAGGAGGATGGGGAGGTGTTAATACGCGGATCAATAGGGTGACAAGGAATCCCCACTAGAGGACTCTTTGGGCTATTAATATATTTGGGCCCAGGGAGGTTGGGGCCCAAGACAGATGAAGATCTGGGATGATCCAGGGCCAAGTTTAGATTGGCCCTAGGAATGCTAGGTTTTGAAAAAGGCGGAAGAGCAACGGTGGGGTCAGACCCACGACGGAGATGGAATGGTGGAAGAGGAGTGTTATGAGTGTTTGGTGTGGCAGAAACTTTTGGTTTCTTGGAGGAGGAAGAACCTCCGGTGTGGCCACGAAGGAGGTCCTTTTGGATTTCCTTTTCAGAAAGGGGAAAACCAAACAACCACCACCCAGCCTTGGGGGTGATAGTTTTGCGTAACTCCGCCTCTTCTTCAAGAGTCATTTTCATGGTGTCAAGGGGTAAAGAGAATTCAAGAGAGGAAAAAGGAGAGAATATGATCCTAAATACTAATGTATACGAACTACCAATATGTAATGCAAACAAAAAGATTAGGAAAGCAGAAGTCAGAAAAGGGGAAAGAAGAGGTACCTGTTGAATGAAGTAGTCAGGAACTTGAAGAAGACGAACGAAGAAGAGATGCAAAGAAAAACATAAGAAATTGCAGAGAGAGTAGAGCGAAAATGTAGAAAGAAAGCAAAGGATTGCAGAAGAAATGACAAGTGAAAGATATGACAGGATTAGAAGTAAATAGAATCGCGGGATTTTAATCACAAATTTGAAATATAGAGCAAAAACCGATAACCGCCAAGGAAAAATGAAACGGTTCAGAGAACCGTCATTAGTGAATTGAAACGACATAAGGGCATGTATGTAAAATTATGCCTAATGATGGGGGCAGTGGAGTAAAAGCCTAGAGGTCGCAATAATTACAAGAAAGGAATGAAACGACGGGTCTTTTAATGCATTGATTGACAGTAATGGCAGGAATAGTAACAGACTCTACCTAGAGAAGTTCAAGCACACTCGAGGAAGATGATTTGCCTATCCAGATAAGGTCATTCTAGTCGGTACGTCCGGTCACAAGTCTACACGGATAGGGTCACTGGTTAGTATATTCGGACATAAGTTTACTCGGACAAGTCTGTCCGGGTAATGTTTCTACTCGGAAAAATCCGGACAAGTCTACCTGGATAAGTCTATTCGCGTAAAGTTTCTACTTGGAAGAGGACAGTTCGATAAGACT
The DNA here is from genome assembly GCA_007407185.1 of Glycine tomentella. NCBI lineage: Eukaryota > Viridiplantae > Streptophyta > Magnoliopsida > Fabales > Fabaceae > Glycine > Glycine tomentella. The sequence continues at coordinate 607,621 of PYAF01000229.1, forward strand.
CCATTCGGATGAGCATCTATTTGGAGAGGTAGGAGGAGATGTACGGAGCGTGTTAAATCCAGGGAAGTGGACGGATGGAATATTAAGTAACGTCAAAGTCGGGGTCGGAACACAACTCTAGCCAGATGTCAAAATTATATAAGTGCAGTTTTACCCGACATGTCATTAGCATTATGTCGTGCCCGGTGAACAGAACTGTGGGCTATCTGTAGGGTCCCAAATAAATTCCGTCCTGATTCAAAACATGATGCACCCCGGCCGCCAATAGTGCTTGATAACCGGGCTAGGGGGCAACTGTTATGGAAACAATTATAAGGGCCCAATTGTAAGGCCCAATTGTTGTTTGTGAATCGTGCATTTAACAGATTCATTGAATGTGGTTTGAGACCCAGTCAATAGAAGCAGTTAAGATGTGATGGTGAAGTCCGATATCTTCGGGGTTCAGAACGTTCATCAACTACCAGGTAAGTTGCTTATAAATATGTGGAGATCTTAGCCAAAAAGGTACGTTGATTCTGACTCTATCTCTTTCAATTACACAGAGCACACACACCACGTCCATTAGTGTACTCCTCTGTGATCATCTGCTTCAGGGTATCATTCTTCATTGATATTTCTGAAGTAGGAAAGTTAGAATCTGATCCAAGAACAATTATTCAGCCCATTAGTACTATACATTTGTGTTCTGGAAATATACAGAACAAAAATAAAATAAAAATAAAAATAATTACATATAAGATGATAATAATAATATTTAATTAATGAAATTGTGGCCAGATGATGGGGTGGGGCAACATAAAACATATTAACTTCAGCGTGGCCAGGTTTATTTTGTTGACGAATTCACTTGGCAAAGAACACCCCAAACAAAGATTAAATATTACTCAAATCAGAAAGTCTTACATTAACATCCTCCATAGAGGAGTTATCAGCAAAAGGAGGAATATAATCAAAAGCATAAATCAGATGATAAAGATACACTACAAGAAAACCGGGTATTTCCGGCACTGTGATTCCCACCCCCTTCCATCCGTCGGAAATCTTCATCCTTTCCCACGGGCGTGTTCCCATTAATTCAGCCGGAAATGCCCATTTATCACCATTCACGTTTTGAAAAAACAAAAGCCCCGTGTTGAGTCATTTACTAACCTTAACCCTAGCCTCCAAAACATCCCCATATCGTTGCAGTGAATCCAGATTCAGAGGAGTGAGTGGTCCTTGGTGCTGATTTGGAAACAACAATGAAAGATGAGAGTTTCAGTGTGAGTGAATCCAGATCTGAGTTTCGCACTTTTGCGGAGAATAGAACAATGGAGTCGGCAACAGCATCATCATCGGAATCGGAGATGGCGCTTCCTCTTCCTCTGCCGTCGGAGTCACAACAACCCTACGTCTCCGAACTCCTCTCCTTCACGCTCGATCGCCTCCACAAGGAGCCCAAACTCCTCTACGTCGACGCCGACGGCATTCGCCGCCAAATGCAGGAGGTCGCCTTCGGCAATTACCGATCCTTCATCGCCGTCGCCGATGCCTTAATCGCCATTCGCCAGGAAGTTTCTTCCATTGACAACCACCTTGAATCTCTGGTATTCTCCATTTCAATTCCATTCCATTTTTCAATTTTTTTTGTTCGTATTAAATTCATGATTTATAATTAGTTAATAAGGTTCCTTTCAAAAATAGAAAGTATATTGAACTGCTCTTGTATTATTTCAGTTGTAGCCTGAGTTTTCTTTGTGCAACCATAGCTGAGAGCAGTGAGCATTCTGGTGGTGGCAACTCACAGTCTCAAGTGATTCAGGTTCCTTCTAGTCCATTTTATTTATTTTTAATGGACCAGATTTTTTTAACACATCTTTATTTTATATCCATTCATAAATCTAAAACCCACTTTCTTTTTATACAGATTTTAATTGAAAAAAGCAAAGTCCAATTTTTTAGATAACATCGTAATCCCGCGGAAGGCACTTCTCTCCCAAAGTCCATGTGCGTCTGTGCCTTCCTCTCACAGAGTCATAAATCCAAATCCAAAATATCAGGTGCGAATTCCTCTCTCACTCTCGTGATTCCTCTCACAGTGCCCTTGCCCTTGGGTTTTTATCAATTTTTCTTTGCAGGATCTGATTTTGAACCCTTATTTTTTGTTTATTCTGGATAAATTAATATATTTTCTCGTATATTGTGCAAGAATTTCCATGGTATAATATATTGGGTACCTTTTGTGCTGGTGAACTTAATCATGCTCTCTGCAATAACTATCTATAGTGCTTGCTAGGTTTCTTTCTCAATGTCTCTGTTTTGACAGTGAACGTTCTGAAGCTACTATTCATCATAGCTATCTTTCAGCTAATATACTATGTAGCTTTCTTTATTTCAAATGTAGCATCTATGTTCTTAATTTTATTTTTCTTTTGTGGATGTTATACAATCTCTTGATTTTTACAATACTTTTATGGATGTTAAAAACGCGTTTGAGATGGACTTTTCCCTTTGTTTTTCAATTCCTTTTACTTTTAATAATTTTACATTGACATGTTAGAGTGATCTTCATGCTTCTTTTCTATCTGCAAAATATCCTAGCTGTTACAGACAAAAAGGAGAGGTAGGAAACCTTTTCTGCATTGTAAATTTTCTTTCAAGAGTCCTTCAAACATTGATAATGTTAACTGACTTAATGCAATTTTTAAAGTAAATGTATTGTAAATAAATATGAAGTATGAAAGTCCAATGATAGCATCAAATATCTTTTTTCCCTGTTCATGGAAAATTATTATCACTGTTATTATTTGGTACATGAGTAATTATTGTTAATAACTTAATATTTGCTCAACACATGTCAATTGAGAAGGGCTAATTACAGGTCTTGACTCTCCATCAGAAAGGTAAGGAATTTTGTTCAGATACCTCTTTCTCTACCTAGCAAATTTTACTATCCTTGAAAAACAAGAAAGATATAGAATTCATTCTTTGCCCAAATTGTTGATAGATTAGCAACAAAATTGATGAATAAGCAGGGGGTTTATAGGTGAGAAGCTTGCAAATCAGACCACCTTTTTTCTTATATTTTTTACTTTTGTTAGATGATTATATTTCAAAATTCACTTGAAGTAAAAAATATCAATTGAAACAAATGGGCCTTAGATTAATAAATAAATAAAAAAAAGATAGAAGCCTGGTTCTTAAAAATTTATATAAAAATATAAATTGTATTTTTTACTTTTAGTTATTGTATTTTTAGTAATTTAATAAATTTTACTGAACAAGGAATTATTATGTTTCATAATAAATAAAGAATATCGTATTGTTTCTTTCATTTCCTTATAGAGAAATATGCACACCATGATATTAATTTATTGAGATTACAAAATTTATATTTATTGAGAAATATGCACGTCCATTAAACCAGGTCACATATATGATAACTTATATTTTCCCTACACTAATGGAAAATGAAAGAGACTTTGTTAGCATAGTAGTGCCAACGTTTTTGGAATTAAAGAGTGATGTGGTGAGATTAATTAGAGTTTAAAGACATGTGACAATAATGTAAAAAAAAATAATTAAATTAATAGGTCTTTTTATTTGGGTCAATAACTAATAGATTGTTTAGTATCCCACCTGGCACATTGTGAACAAGTCAACACAATTATTTATCTATTTGGCACTGGTAATATAGTCATGTAAACATTTAATAAAAATATATGACCTTGATTTATTGCTTGTAAGATAATTAATTTGTATTGATTATCAGATTATAGATGCCTTTCATTTTTTAGTTTACTTAAGAGAATAATGCCTCCTAATATTAGCTGTTTTTTTTAATATTTTTTAACTCATAATTACTAACAAGGAATTAAATTCTAATTTAGATAAACAAAGGATTTAACTCATTTAATTAAATAAATACATGAGTATTGTAAATCTCTTTATATAATTTTCGATTTTTATCAATACAAAAATTCTAATTTAGATGCTTAATTAAAGAAACTAAATTATCTCCCAAACTATTATTTGTAATCTTCTTTCACTTAATTCTTTTATATAGAAATCTGCAGTTTTATTTGAAATAATATGGTGACCAGACTATGATTGAAGTTTTGGTCCCCTATACTTGTTAAATTTAATTTTTAATTTTTAAGTGGCATTTGCAATCCTTTTTATTTTATTTTATAAGTGTCTTTTGCAATCCTTATGGTTGTGTTATGTGACAAAGGCCGTATTCTAGTTTCTAGATACCTCTTTATGATCACTTTAAGACATAGGCATTGAAGTGTTTGACAAACCCATGCTAAAATTGTTACATCTGGTGCTTGTTAGAAGAAAAGCAATATGAAATATTGTAGAATGTAGATTCTTGCTTTTCTTGTATTTTGCCCCCAAAGTGTTCGTCACAAAACTTGTAAATCTAAAATATTTGCAACAGGGGATGTTGTGAAACTTTTGAATCTATATTATTCTTTTATGTGTAATAATCAATTTAGTGAAGAAATACTAGCTCAGTGGCTTTGTAGCCAAGTGGCACTTCCTATTGTCACCAAGGAGCTGTAGTGTTTGAGGTAGGGGGTTGATGCACCCCTAACCAATTTCTGTCTCCCCTAACTAGATCTTAACAGGATGTACTACCTAACCAGAAAAACAAACTAGGCCAATGGATTAAATATGCAATATTTAAAAGCGACCATATTCTGTGAGTCAAGTCAATCCACTATCGCAACCAAGATGTCCTTGCCTTCTTGAGCTTTGAGTAATCCCTCAATAAAATCCTTGGAAATGGGAGAGCGTATGTGAGTGGGAATTAGTAATATTTGCAAGTGGTCTGCAGGAGATAAGGTATGATTTATTTTGTGACTGTTCTGATAAAGCCTGACAGGAAAGCTACTGGATGGCCTTCATGCAGCAAAACATTGCTGAACCCTTTATTGAATGCATCTATCTGCAGAATAAAATGTTTTGAGAAATCTGGTTTTGTGAAACTAGATGTGTAGCCATGTCTTTCCTGGGATGAATCCATAAATTATTTAATGGGTTGCTGATAGAAAATAAGTCTTAATTATAGACATTAAATAAAAGTTTAAGTCATAAAAGTTAAATAGATCTTAGACTATTAGTATACATTGAGAACAAAATAAAAAAATAATTAAAATTAATAGTACTTAATGAAATTTATTTGTTATAATATAACAACTACAATATTGTTTTAAAAAGTCAAATATAATAAAACAATGAAATACTATTCTAGAAGTGGTGGGGATTATACATATGCTGTTGAACAATTACTTTGTAAGCTACTGAACATTGATTGCTATAGTTTAGCAACCAATCTCTTGCACTTTCTCATTTAAAATGTAGTTGTGGCCCCAGAGTTGTAGACAAAAAAGACATGGTGGAAGCTTTAGTAGCAGGAAATAATCTCTGTGCTAATGTGCAATCTTCAAATAGAGGCAATAATCTTGTGTCATTCTCAAACATGTAAGAGCAGGACACAAAGTGACAAAGGTGAAACTTCTTTAAGAAGCTGTAGCTGAATCCAATATTTTATTACTTGAACAAGTTTGATAAGTGAGCTACTTGGATTTGTAAACAGAAGCATGCCATCTATTTGTTTACTAAATGTTTTTCCCTGTATATAGTTTCTTATTACTGCAACTTCCTTTGCTAGTTACCAGAATGCCTTCGCATTATTGGATATTTACGACGAGTAGGAGTATTTAGTGAGTATGGAATGCATTTGCTGGTGAGGTTTAATGATTTTTTTTCCAATACAAACTTACTTTGTCCTTGTTGCTTGTCTTTTACCTTGAAATTTTTAGTTTAGTTGCAGCTCCCTGGTACTTTTTTTTTTCTGCCTTCTATTTGACTCAATGGTTATTTATTGTCAGTTCTTAAGATGCCGAGAGGCATGGCTTACTGGTATACTCGAGGATGCATTGTATGGATCAGTTGGCTTTGGATGTGGTATTTTTGGTGAAGGAGTAGCAAATATGATCATGAATGCCAAAAGGTATGATTACCAGGATGCCTTTTGTTGTAGTATAATTTTATTGCAGATGTGTTGTTGACTAATTCTTATGTTGGCTGCATTATAATATCATAAATGCTTGGATTTGTTGTTTTACATTGGGGGAAGAAACCAAAACATTGAAAACACCCTGAAAACCACATGCAA
>PYAF01000229.1:620251-632814 GCA_007407185.1 Glycine tomentella
TAAATATGGTAAGGAGTATGATGAGTAACTCCACACTACCTAGAAATTTGTGGACTTATGCGCTTAAAACTGCGACTTACTTGCTAAATAGGATTCCTAGTAAGGCAGTTCAAAAGACTCCTTTTGAATTGTGGACAGGAAGGAAGCCTAGCTTGAAGCACCTGCATGTTTGGGGTTGCCAAGCCGAAGCAAGAGTTTACAATCCACATGAAAGAAAACTAGACTCTCGAACTGTTAATGGGTACTTCATTGGTTATCCTGAGAAGTCTAAAGGGTATGTGTTTTATTGTCCAAACCATAGTTTGAGAATTGTAGAAACTGGTAATGCTAGATTCATTGAGAATGACGAAGTTAGTGGGAGTTCTAAAAGGGAAGTTGTGGAAATAAAGGAGACTTTGGTAAATATTCCTTTGCCTGTAATTGTTCCTCCTTCCACAATTTCACCTAATGTCGTTCCAATCGTTGTAGAACATGATGACAATGATGAACAACATTTGAATGAAACAGTTCTCCCGGAAGATACTAACTTGCAGAATACTAATGCATAAGAACCACAAGGAATAGAATTAAGAAGATCCCAAAGGGAACGAAAGTTAGCTATATCGAATGATTTTGTGGTTTATTTGCAAGAATTAGATCATGATGTTGGAATCTATAAAGATCCAATTTCGTTTTCACAAGCCATAGAAAGTATTGAATCTGATAAATGGATAGAAGCTATGAAGGAAGAGCTAAAATCCATGGAACAGAACAATGTCTGGGGACTCGTTCAATTACCAGAAGGTTCTAAAAGACTCGGTTGTAAGTGGCTCTTTAAGACAAAACGCGACTCTAGTGGTAACATCGAACGATATAAAACCAGACTCGTTGCCAAGGGTTACACTCAGAAAGACGGCATCGATTATAAAGAGACTTTTTCTCCTGTCTATAAAAAGGATTCATTTAGGATAATTATGGCATTGGTGGCTCATTATGATTTAGAGTTGCATCAAATGGATGTGAAAACAGCCTTTCTTAATGGTGATCTTGAGGAAGAAGTTTATATGGATCAACCCGAAGGTTTTTCCATGGAAAGTGAAAGAAAGTTGGTGTGTAAACTTAAGAAGTCAATATATGGACTTAAGCAAGCCTCCCGACAATGGTATATAAAGTTTAATACCATTGTTACATCTTTTGGATTTAAGGAAAACACTGTTGATCAGTGTATTTACCAAAAGATCAGTGGGAGTAAGTTTATTTTTCTAGTCTATGTTGATGATATCTTACTTGCTGCGAATGATTTATCGATATTGCGTGAGACTAAAGATTTTCTCTCAAAGAACTTTGAAATGAAAGATATGGGAGATGCGTCCTATGTGATAGGAATAGAAATATTCCGTGATCGGTCACAAGGATTGTTAGGACTATCTCAGAAAGGATATATTGAGAAGGTTCTTGAGAGATTCAATATGAGTAAGTATTCACCTGGGATTGTTCCTGTACAGAAAGGTGATAAATTTAGTCTCATGCAATGGCCAAAGAATGATGTTGAACGGAAAGAGATGGAAGTAATTTCATATGCTTCTATTGTTGGTGTTGTGGAAGTGATAATTGGGCTTAATAACAAGGCCTAATTATCCCTACCACATAACCAACTCTTATTCAACGTGGGTTATAACCAAGTCAAGGTAAGCAGTTGGAATATGCATATGGAAGCCGGGATTCTCGAAAGCAGTTCGTGCTACAACTGCAAGGTACTTTGCCTATAAATACATAGTAATTATAGCCAAAAAGGTACACACATTCTGACTCTTATCTCTTTCATTTACACAGAGCATACACCCCACGTCAATTGGTGGTTTTTCTCTGTGATCATCTGCTTCAAGGTATTTCGTCTCCATAGATATCTTTGAAGCAGAAGAGTCGGAACTTGATCCTATAGTAAAACATTTAGCACATCAGTGTTGTACATTTGTGTTCTGGAAAAATACAGAACAGTTGGAAAGCTGCAAAGAAAGTTTTAAGGTACCTTCAAGGCACGAAGGATTACATGCTCATGTACAAAAGATCCAATGAATTGGAAGTGATTGGATATGCGGATTCGGATTTTGGTGGATGTCTTGATAGTACAAAGTCAACTTTTGGCTACTTGTTTAGGTTGGCTCAAGGAGCCATATCATGGAAAAGTGCCAAACAGACTATTGTTGCTTCATCCACTACAGAGGCAGAATTTGTGGCGTGTTTTGAAGCCACAGTTCATGCATTATCGCTGCGAAACTTTATTTCAGGGCTTGCGGTTGTCGACACCGTTAGCAGGCCGCTGAAAATTTATTGTGATAATTCTGCAACAGTATTCTTCTCTAAAACGACAAATACTCTAAAGGTGCCAAACATATAGAGTTGAAGTATTTTGCCGTTAAAGAGGAGGTTCAGAAACAAAGAGTGTCAATAATGCACATCAGAACTGAACAAATGATGGCAGACCCTTTGACGAAAGGGTTGCAACCAAAGCTATTTAAAGAACATGTTGAAAGTATGGGCCTTGGTTGTATTAAGTATTATTGATGTGTGACATTCTAAGCTCACTTATGTGTTTCTGACAATACATTATGTTTTCTTGTTATCTTATGGTTGTATATACATTATGAAATCTAACAAGAAAGTCTTTGTAAGACATTATGTGGACCATTATATTTCCTATATATTATGAATGATATATGATGAGTCGTTGATGACGTAGTATATGGAAAGGAATGCGTTGAATTAATAATGCACTACCCCCATAACTCGCATTTGACAACTTATCATTTTATGATGGTCAACGCAAGAGATGTATTGAACATGCATATTATGATTAATCGGGCCAAGTGGGAGAATGTTAGAAATATATTCCCACATAATGGAAATATTATTAGTTACAACTATTGATGTGAATAGTTACAACTATTGATGTGAATAGTTACAACTATTCATGTGAATAGTTACAACTATTAATGTGGTCCAATTAATAATTAACTGCTACAAAACGGTTACAAAATGCATTGATCTCAAGCGTTGATATGGTATATGATAGACGTACCAGATTAAAGACAATTATGTATAAATAAGGTTGGTCCTTTCTCCCTTCACACCAAGTGTTATTCTTCCATCAGAAAAACACAGAATAGAAAAGAAGGCTTAGAGAGAGAAATCGTCCTACCGGTCTTGTAAAGTAAGAGATGGTTGTTACTCCATCATCAACGCTTCCGGGTATGTCTTTATCCTTCTTATATTGGCAAGAATCATGATTTCCCAAGATCCTTTATCATGTTCTTGCTTTATGTTTTATGAACATGATATATTATGTTATTCTAACATTTATACGTTTAAGATAAATGTTTTATCAACAATTATCCTTTTAATAACTTCTCTTTATAACCAATTACCCTTATGTCCTTTATTCATTAAAATAAAATAACATTTATTTAAATGAGTCACAATGATAAATCTTACATCCATCTCCATTTTTTAATTGATTGATAAAAGATGGTATATATGAGGTCTAACATAATGGAGCAAACAATACAAATATCTTAATATTGCACAGCTACATGTTTGTCAAAAATTATATTTAGGAAAATGTTAACTAGTATCCTAAGGGCATTAATTAAGAAATTTAAAATAGAAATATTTTTTTTAGGAAACGAAAAATTGCATTGCCCATAATTCCTTCTACGTTCTATTATGATTTATACAATAAATATTTTCTTCTTTTAGTTCTTTAATCAATGTCCTAAGAGCACTGCCCTTATAGTAAACTTCACTATAAACTTAAGGGGGTATTTGGTAGGGGAGAAGTGTTTTTTATATCTGAAAATCATGATTCCAGTTAATCATGAATCCTGAAAATCATATTTCTTGAGAATGAATAAAATTTGTTTGGTTGACCATTAAAAATCTTTAGATAAGTTTTATAGGAATCAAAGAGTTATGCATATTTTTATTATTATTTTAATTATTTACCACATTATATAATTTAATAAAGAATAACATGATGTTTTCAATGTATTAAAAGAAAAATTAAACTAAAAATAGTAAGATTCATACTTCCCATTGAGAAACTTTTTGTGGAAACTAATTATTATTTTTTTTGAAAACATTATTTTCTAGGAATATTATTTTTTAAAATGCATACCAAACACGCGGAACTAAGTTTCTCAACTTATAATTCTGGGAAAATAAAAAATTTCTCTCCTACTAAATTCCCCCTAAATGAAAGCAAGAAGCACTAAAATCTTCAAATAAGCGTGTGGGAAGTTTAAAATTTTGGATCTTAATGTGGCTAGAGTTATGATCAGAAGGAAGAATAAAATTGACAGTTTTAAAATAAAGCACATTGTGCAGTAAAATAGAATAAGCTGAAAATCTGAAATTTGTTTAGAATGAATTACCTCTCTCTTTTCAACCGTGTCAATTGAAGTGATTTTTTTAAAGCAAAATATGGAAGAAATTCAATTACAAGAAAAATTATTTAAAATTCATAATTCAAACATTACTAAACACTTGGATCACCTGGTGTAAAATTGTTTTGACTTAGTTCGTAAAAACTATGTATCTGCTTTATGCTATACGCAAGTAAGGGAGAGGAATATTGTACAAAACTTTACCCCTTACATATGCAAAGAGGCTGTTTCTGGATTCGAATCTATGACTAACAAGTCACTAAGATACAACTTTACCGTTGTGCCAGAGCTATACGTAACTCGAACAAAATTACTTCTATTCAAATATTATCCTCTCTTAAATAGTTCCTAAAATAATAAAAACTATTTAAGTAATTCCCAAATAATTAAACATTCATCACTTTTGTTTTTAAGTTGATATATTTCAATAAAAACAAAACTTGGATGCAATTTTATAGTTGTTTTTGGTAGTGTTCTCTTGTTAGGATTAGAGTTTACCTCGACAATTTATGTTAACTTTTAATGCAGACCTTTATTAAGAATATTACTAAGGGAACTTTAATTCTTATTGAAAAATTAACAATATCAAAACTAATCCATGAACTGCATTTAAGTTTGATCCTTTTAGTAAAGTTCAAGGATTAATTTGAAAAAACTTTTAAAAGAGATGTATCATTCATACAACAATTTAGAACAATTTATATAATAACATGTCTTTACCTCTCTGAAATCTCAATCACATCATTGTTTAATCTTATGTTTTTCTCTCTTTCTTTCTATTAATCATAAAATTCGTTATATAATTTGTTGTGCAGATAACATTTCAACATCAACATCAACAACACCTTTAACCCAAGTTAATTGGGGTCGGTGGTAGATGAATCCAATGATAAATTGTAAAAGAGATAGAAAGAGAAAGGGAGAGGGAAAAAAAAGTGGAAATAAGACAAAAGATAGAAAAAGGGGTGAAAGGAAAAAGGGAGAAAAGAAGAGGAAAATAACTAAAACAAGGGAATGACTGCAACATAGAACTACTAATGGGTTGAATCCTCCACAAAGTTTATAGCTTTTCTCCACTCCGTTCTAAGACATACCACCCACCAATCTATATCCGACTGCATTAGGTCTTGTTTAACTACCTTTCCTCAAGTAAGTTTTGGTCGATCTCTACCTCTCTTTGTGTTGAGCTCTTGGTAACAAACTCTTGTTCTTACGGGAGCATCTAGTGGCAGTCTCATAATGTGCCCAAATCACCTCAATCTATGCTCCCTCATCTTTTCACATATTGGTACCACTGAAACCTTTCTTCGAATATCCTCATTTCTTATCTTATCCATCTTCGTATATTCACACATCTACCTTAACATTCTCATTTCTGCTACTCCTATTTTATGCTCATATTGCCTATGTGCTGGCCAGCATTCCGCTCCATATAGCATTGCCGGTCTTACAGCTGTTCTATAGAATTTTCCTTTTAGCTTAAGAGGAATTTTGTTGTCACATAAAACCCCCAATGCACTCCGCCATTTCATCCACCCTGTTCTAATTGTATGATTTACATCTTCATCAATCTCACCACCTTTTTGCAACATTGATCTCAAGTATCTAAAAACATCTTTCTTGGGTACCTCTTGACCAAGTAGATGCACTATGACTTGATCACCATCTCTTACTCTCGAAAACTCACACTTCATATACTCTGTCTTGCTCTTGCTTATTGTGAATCCTTTAGACTCCAAAGTGTTTCTCCATAATTTCAATTTCATATTAACACCATCTTTGGTCTCATCAATAAGTACAATATCATCTGCAAAAAGCATACAACACGACACTTCCTCTTGAATATCTTTCGTTAGTTCATCCATCACTAAGACAAAGAGATAAGAACTAAGAGCTAAACCTTGGTGAACACCTATTATGATAGGGAAATACCTTGATGTTCCATTACAATATTTCTTCTTTGAAAATTTAAAGGACTACTTAACTTGGTCAATTTTCTTTACTTAAAAGACCACCTGAAGATTACAATATTTCAACAATAATTTTAAGACTCCAGACATAACAAAAAAAAAATCCAATATAATAGGGAATGAAACAGAGGAGAAATCTTAAACTTTATTTTTCTTTGTTTGGAAAGTTAAAATTCTAAATTTGGTGACAATAACAAAAGTTATTCTTTCAATTTTAAAATTATGTTCTTTCCATGACTTCGCATGAAATATATGGTTTACAAGAAGATGTGTGAAAGAAGAAAGTTATTTGTAAAACAACAATATACCTGTGCAGCCACAACAATCATAATCATTAAGCTCGTTGGAAGATATCTCAACTTGGAACACTTACCAATAATCATTAGGACAATGACATTGTTTGTCTTATGGTTTTGTTAACTTGTGTCCAATTAAACTAAATAATGAAACTGGCATGATCTTGATGATCTGTTAAACTTTGATAATTTGTTCCACCTTCTACTGATTTAATGTGTCAAGTAGATCAAAGATGAATTTGTTGGGGGTCAAAGATCTGGTTTTGACTGTTATGTCTTCCATGAGTGAGAAACAGATTTGTGTCCCCGAGGACATTGGCCCAAAGCAATAGAACCATGTTAGTTTAATGTTGGAAGCGGAAGTTGAAACACTGTTTGGATGCACTAGTGTAGAAGATCTTATAGAAAAAGAACTTATTCAAGAAGCTCTTATCTGAAAACTTACTTTTACATAAACTAATTTGACGTTTGGATGATAAAGTCTTAAGTTTTTATTTGAAATAATATGATGTTTGGATGAAATTATCAAAGGTCTTTTACATAATTAAAATTACCAAAAAGGGTATTATAAGGTGTAACGCCCCGATTCACTAATCAGGGTCATTACCAACCACAATTCACAATCAAGCAGATAATCAATCAGAGTTTAAGCAGTTTGGAAGCAAATACTAAAAGTGACATCATCAAATGTCATCTGTATAGCACTGTACACTATAATATGGTGAATATACATACATAGTCTCTGTACAAGGTACAAAACTGTACAAATAACTCCCCTCAGGGTACATCAAAACAAAATACGAAACATCTGAGCCATATGCTCAGGTCCTCTATCCTAAGGTGTCCAGAAGCATCTAATCCTGCATAGGCCTCTTGCCTTAGGATCTATCTGCTACTCTCGAGGATTCACCTGCATCATAAGTCCCACAAACGGGGTGAGATATAAAATCTCAGTAAACTCAGGGCCCTTGAAGGTATTTCCTTCCCCTGGTTCACTGACAACACGTACATATCACATAATTATTCACATCATTAACATCAGTCACAAATAATCACTACCTATGCAGTCAATATATGTATATATCCATCTATCAATGAAACCAGAACAAGCTCATGGCTTGTATTCATGCACTACACACTCACAATAACAACACCACATAATCATAACATGAGTATCCATATCATCGAATAACTCAATCAATGTACATGCAATCAATGTACTACCATCTCAAAGAATCATCCAATATCAAGGATTTAGCTCATACACATTCATCAGTATCAACATCAAGACATACTCATGACATACAGCCATTAATCACATCAATAACCATCATGCAGAGGCTACATCTAAGTATATAGGATCATCTCCGTACAGGGAGGCTGCCTCTATATACTCGGCACATCTCTTGCATGAATCCCTAGCGGAGGCTTCCTCTGAATATATAGGTACATCTCTATCTAAAGAGGCTCCTCTATATATTAGGTACATCTCCTTTTGGTGAGGCTACCTCTGTGAACATAGGCATATCTCTTCTCATGAGGTTCCTCTATGTAGCACAGGGCCATCTCATCCTCTAACACAATAAAATTTCCCCGGGGAGGCTGCCTCTGTGTATATGGGATCATCTCCACGTAGGAGGCTGCATCCATATCACAGGCTCATCTCACACCAGGTCTTACTCAATCTCAAGTCATCTATCCTACTACAATAGGATACTATTCAAACACAGCATGCATAGTCAGGTCTCACATTCACCCAGACCTGCCACAATTCAACCAAGCCATGCATATCAATTCCCTATCACAGGGTTCAGTTCACATTTCAGGCATAGAATATCATTACATGTCAATCTCCCTCTCATAGGGATCAGAACATCAGCACACAGCATCTACATACAGGCATATTCAAGTCTCATAAACAATAAGGCATGCTATCAATGAATCATAACTATATTCATTGATTTCCCTTTCTCAGGGTCAATCACACATCACTTCCCTTTCTTAGGGTCAAGTACACATCAATCTCCCTTTCTCAGGAAACAATTACACATCAGTTTCCTTTATCAGGGATCAAGCACATCAATCATTAATCAATAACTCATGGTCCTATATAATAATTACCCATTTCTGGGTTCAGATCAAATGTCAAACATTAATTACCCTTTCATAGGGTTCAGACCACATCTACCAATCATTCACAGCATTATACACATTCCTCTACTAGTCTATACACATATCATAACCATAATCCCAGTGGATATATGGTGGAACACAGCAGAGGATTCACAAACAAGAACCAAGAGCTTACCTGCTCTAGACAGATCATCGGCTCTCCCGACCTCGTGGTCAACACCACCAGAGCTCTCACGCTCACGTCCTACACAAGAACAAGCATATAAGGTATCAGATACGGTTCTAGACCGATCAAGCGAAAGGAAACTCTCATCCTTTCTATAAACATAAACCAGGTCACTGTACAAGTGATCCTCAGACCCTCAACAGGCTCCATCTCAGCCTCTATAAGGCTATAGAGTCTCTACAAAGACTCTGGTCAGGCTAACACCAAGCATAATCCTGCTTAAAACAGCCTGACCTCAACTTCTAAGTATCATCAGTTTCAACTGACAACCATCATCTATATAGCCTCATGAGCAACTTTGTCAACTGCTCTAAGGTCCAGACTAGTCAACTAGTCCACCTTTTATCTCTGCTCAGACTGACTCAGAGCCAAAATCAAACTTCATCAGTAATGATGATTCAAGGCTCTAAACCCCTCAGAACAGTCCTCTAAGCATAAGACTCTACAGAGTCCGGGCCTAATAACGGCTCTAACACCTCCAAGAACACCCCTCAAGATTACCCCAAAACCCCTGAATCCAAAACACAGAACCAACAGTTAGAGCTCGAGTTTCTTACCTCTGTGATGTTCAGAAACACCAGGGAGTCACTTTCCCCAAGGTATCTCGCTCAATCACGGCCTCTTTCGTCTTTAAACTCCGAGCTCTCAAGGGTTCTCTCAGAGAAATCAATCTCACTATTTCTCACCTTTTCTCAGAAATCAATCGGGGTATCTCACTTATCTCGAGGTGCTGATCATTTTCTCAGTTGGGTCGGAGGTGTTTAGGTGAACGATGGAGAAGATATCAAGCTCTGTAGCTCATCAATGGAGGTTTCTCTCTCTTCTCTCTTTCCTTTTTCTTTTTCTCTCCCTCTCAGCCCAAAGGGCTTCATATAAAAGCAAATCTGTCGATCCCGCGCGGCTCGCGCCAGTTACCACGTTGTTCGCGCCATGAACTCGGCCAAGACACGCTACTCGCGCCAACTCCACGCTAGTCGCGCCATAGGCTCGGGTAACCCACGCTATTGGCGTGGACATCCATGCTACTGGCGTGGAACTCCAGAAGAAAACATGGTTTTCTAGGGCACTTCCCACGCTATAGGCGTGGATCTCACGCTGTTAGCGTGGCATGGCAGAACCATCTGCCCTGATTTACACATATGGCGTGGGTCGCGCCGCACCTCACGCGGGTCGCGCCGCAGGCCAGAACAGCCTAAAACTTGCATTTTTAAGCTTCCTTTCTCAGGAACTCTAATCCATAAACTTAGATACTAATCTCAAAGCTTAATCCAGGCTTAATCTAGGCTTTAAACGCATGGTTAAAATTCAAGGTATTACATAAGGTTTGACATTATTTCTAGAAATTTTGATAAAAAATATTTATTTTTATAAAAAAATGTATCTCATAAAAATATAATTATACATCTTAACATAATTAATTTTCATATTTCAAATGTAATTAATATATTATCTATGTAATTATAATTTATAATATAAAATATAAAATGTCATTAACCTCGTAATAATATCATTAATAATGTCATCCAATATAAAATTGTTCAAATGTACTCATATCATAAACATACAACCTTGTATTCTTAAAAAACAAAGAAATTAAATATATGTTGGAAACATATTTTTTAGAGATTCTCTATATTGTTCCATTTGTAAAGTACTTTGAGCATCCGGTTCTTCCCATGTTGTAATACTAAGGCCAACTTCATTTTCTTTATCACTATCTGTATATTCGTTATCTTTATCTAGTGAATCAAATTCTCCATCACTCTTGTCATTTCTTTGAATGAAGTTATGTAAAGTCATGCATGCAACAATGATTTGGTTTTGTGTCTTCAAAGCAAAAGGTGGCATATTACCCAATATCTTCCATCTCACTTTACACAAACCAAATGTACATTCAATTGTACTTCGAAGACTAGAATGATAATAATTAAAAACTTCAACTCTCCCCCTTATTATAGGCCTAATTCTAAATTGCGGGAGATGATACCTAGTTTTCTTATACGGTCCTAGAAAGCCCGTAAAAGTAGGGTAACCCAGAATCAACAAGATAATGTTTACCTAAAGAATAAAACAATAGTGCATGTTAGAACACAAACTTATAATGATATATATTTATAATATATAAATGTTGAGTAGCATGAGGAGGATGTGGAAAATGCAATGCAGGCTTACGTAAAGCCTCCATAAATATCTTAGTATCATGTGCAAAACCTTCCCAACATGCCCAAACAAATGTGAAACACATGCTAAAGTCACAAACAACCATGACATTAGTGGTAGTGTAGCCTTTCCGACCAATATAGACTTCTTTTAGATGAGAGGGAACACAAACTCGTATATGAGTACCATCTATTTTGCCAATACAAGCCCTAAAATAAGGCGATATATGGCATCTTTTAGAATCTCATCAGGAGTATCTCTATATGATGGATTAACAGGGCTTAATTATGTCCTTTGCAAACAAACGCACAGCTTCTAAGACACTATGGAAATGTCTAAATATTGTTTCACCTAAATGTTGATATCTTTCCTCACAATTACGAACAGAACTTGGTTGACTCAACATGTATAAAAACAAGCCAACTTGCTCATAAATTCTGACATTTCGAGTTTTCTTGATGTTGTACTTGGTTTCCAAGATATCACATAATTCAAGGAAGACAAGTTTCTTCATTCTAAACATCTAATAACAACGTATTGGATGACCATTTAAAATTTCAAATATCCAACAATGACCTGTCATGCTTGAATCTCTACATGGATTTTTCACAACATAATTCATGAAGTAATTGGTAACATTAGCTACAGCAAGCATTAGCACTTTGTTCTTCGTAATGTGATCGTCATCATCAAATGAAGAGTCATTTGATGATAATGATGAAGACATCTTGTAGAAGGAAAAAAAAGCCATAACACAACTGGAAAAAAAATCAAGAGCCAAACCATAACCAAGATCCATAGCATAACCAAAATTAAAAACAAAAATACATGAACAATTTTAAAACTCAAATAGGTTAGCAAGATGAGTTAGCCTAAGATTTTCAGGACTAGTATGTATGAAGTAGTTATCAGCTAAGTCATCATTCTGATAAACTGATAAATCATCTTGTTATCTACAAATGCCACTAGCATTCCACAAGTGGAGAGAAAATAAAATACACTCAATCTATATTTGCAACTCAAAACTGCTCAATATTTACAACTCACAAATACTCACTACGATAAAACAAATTCAAAATGGAAAATATAAGGCTTCTTATTAGTATTATGACTTATATAAACTCAATCTATCATTGCAAATATGCATTAAGAAACTCAATCTTCCTAATCCCGCATCAATAAGAGATATCTACAAATAGATATTAGAAGGTAAACTCAACAAACTTATACTTTACATCCTTTCAAAAAAAAAACTTATACTTTACAAGCTTTCAATGTCCCCCACTATAACGAAAAAAGGGGGGGTTAAATTAGAGGGACCACAAGCATCTTGGGTCAATGATGTTAATCTTACATA
>PYAF01000229.1:632914-648943 GCA_007407185.1 Glycine tomentella
TTTCAACATGGCTCAAGGAATGAAGATTGATGCTTGTGATTTAATGTAAAAGGAAAGAAAGCACTATGGTGATCCAAGCTTTGAATACATATCATTCATATATCATACAAGCATTGCATCATATAGATTTTAAGTAATTGATTTGAAACTTAAGAAAAAGCCAAGTATTTTTGAAAAATAGCCTATTACTGCTTTAATCAATTACCGCCTTACGTGAATCGATTATTTTGTTCATAGGCTTTCTGGAAAATCAAACATGAACACTTTAATCGATTATTGCATCGGATTAATCGATTACATGAAACACAGCATACTTAGGATTTGGCCTTGTGACTGCTTTAATCGATTACTATGATATCGTAATTGATTACTTGCTTAGTTGGAAAATACAGTCACTCTGGCTTAACCGATTACCAATTATTGTAATCGATTATATAGTTCAAATCATGTTTTGCACTCACACTGGCTTAATCGATTACTGTGGTTTGTAATCGATTATTCTACACTAAACAGATTTGTGCCTGCTCTGGCTTAATCGATTACCATAAAATGTAATCGATTATTTTATATAAACGGAAATTTTGTTCAGTTTGGTGTAATCGATTACACCTCGGGTTAATAGATTATTTGAACCGTTTTCTGAAATCCTGAACCTCCAAAGGTTATTTTAATTGATTACAGGAGCGTGGAGAGCGTACTTAATCGATTATTTTCGTTACGAATTTAACTATATATAGAGCCCTTGCCTTTTGTGATTAGAAATTAACACAGATTAAGATTGAACTAAAACTTTTCGATATTCTGAGCATTCTAAGGAGTCACTAAGGCATTCTTCTGGGTTCATTGAGTCTTGCTTCCATTGAATCATTCATGGGTCACTAAACTTGTTAGTGAAGCAAGCTATTCTTTCACAAAGGCTTAGGAAAGTTGTTCTGCATAATTGGTCTGCATTCAACCTGAGATTTTCTTTCATATGCATTTCATTCTTGGATCATCAGGTGAATTCTTTCCTAGTTCTTTGTGGGTGTGAAGTTTTCTGCAGTAACTTTGTAATTGTTGATTCTATTGTAAGTGAGATTTCTTGCAAGAGGAGACAGTGTTTCTCCAAGGGAGATAGGGTTTCTCCAAAGACAGCTGAGTAGTGTTCTCAGTATGGGTGTGGCTTCTAAGGATCTAATAAGGTTTTAGATCTCTGAACTTCTTCTAGGGTTGAGGAAGAGAAGCTTGTAATTGCTTGTAAGGAAAATATTTGCAATAGTGGAACTCTACTCTAGTGTTGAGTAGAAGAAACTGGATGTAGCCTCATAGGTTTTGAGGTGAACCAATATAAATCTTGTGTCTTGATTTATATTCTGCAGTTTTGATTATTTCCTGTGAGAATTCTGTTGTGTATTGTGAATTCTGTTTTGTGTGGTTATTCTTGAAGCATTACAAATCTTGGATTGATCTTGGATAAAGTTCTTCAATTGGTTTTGTGATAAAGATCCAAAGGACAATTAAACTCTGACTTGAAACTTGTTTTCCATCAAAGAAATTTTAAATTACCAAGGTTAACCAATTCACCCTCCTCTTGGTTAATTGTGAGTGTTCCTTATTTTACACAACATATAGAAATCAGTTTTAAGAACATGAAACTATTTGAGGCACCACATCGGAAGATGATCAACCCACTTAAGCTTGTCTCCACTATTTTCCTATCGACACTGTTTTATTTACCTAACCATTGTCATGCAATCAAAACATAAATAAGTTGCCCAAGTAACCAAAAGAAAGGGAGAAAGAGATAGTAAAGGGAATAAAATTTATTGTTTAAATTAGATAACAATGAATGTACAAAAAGATATCTTGGTTTACACACCCTATATACCATGAAGGCACCTATGATTCATGACATATCAAGTAAGATGCACCCCTCTCAGACATTTGGAATCAAAACTCCTAATCCCAAGAACACAATGAAGAAAACTGAAGATCTTATCACTTCCAATACCAAGTAGATGCAAAGAAAAATCTTTTCCAGTGTGTTCTAGACAGTTAAATTATTTAGATGACTATATTAAGTCAATAATCTTGCGCTGTCTTTTTCTGGACAATGCATTAAAAGTAGTAAGGTAGTGTCAATTTGTGATTTTCTAGCCAAACCAAACACTTGAAAAGGATACAGTAAAGGAATTATGATTAGAACCCAGGTATTTCATTACAGAAAGAAGTAATTCCAATGATAATTCATTACAGAACCTCTAACTCTCACAAGAAAAGAAAAAAGAGAGAAAATACATATAGAGTAGCACATAGCAGGGAACTCTAGCCCAAACCTCACCAAATTCTTGTCAAACCTCTCCTTTCCCTGTGCATTTTATCAACCCAAGAGAGACCTCACTTTTTCTATGTCTACTTTCTCTACTTGCTTTCAGTAATAAGTATGGTGAAAAGTCCTATTTCCCTCCCTCACCTTCCTCCCATGGTCCAGCACAGGGGGTGCCCAACAAATTTATTAACACTCACATTTTCTTTTCCCTTACACGTCTCCTTAGATTCTCGATTTGGGCATAAGCAAATAAAAATGCCTGCTCTTATTAGATAGGAAGACAGACTCTCATAGTTAAGTTTGTAAAAGTCAAATCACAGACAATGGCACACTTGAATTTTGAAACAATTACAATTTTTAGAATATTGGTTGAATAGTACACACCTGAATTTTGGCTTTCCATCATTCATCACTAGCAACAATGGTTTTCTTTTGTCCATCCCAGCCAAGACCAGTGTCCTTCTCAATAAGCTTAGCCCATAATTGTCATTCCTTTTTTAAAAAATCCCATCTATTTCTAAATTGCTCATATTCATATGTCAAATTTGTTGTCTTATTGAAATTTTCTGCAATATTTGTCCAACCAAGCTTAGTGAAGTGGTTGTGAGGTTTATTTACAGCATTCATATCTTCTATGCACACTTTCAGCAGAATCTGAATCTTTTCATCACACCATTCTGTTTTCTTTCTTTTCACAAGAACTTGATTGAGAGACATTTCACAAGCTTAAGAAATAGAAATAATGATAAACATTCAAGAATATTTAGGGAACACCTTGCAATCTACACAATAATATGTTCAAGGGGTCAAAATTCATAATAATTAATGAGACAAACAAAAGCATAACCCTAATCCATAATAATTCAAAATTTAAACAAGAAGAAAAAGAAATTGATGTAGAAATTGTTAACATGTGATGTTAACAAACAAAGAAGAAGAGATGAAGAAGGATGATATGAAGAGAAGTTAAAAAAAAAGAGAGAGAGAGATTGAGGAACTGAGGAGCGAGGAAGACGCAGACCTTCGAGCGAGGAAGCATAGAACCTTCAGCGAAAGACGCAGAACCTTCAGCGAAAGACGCAGAACCTTCTGCTTCTTTTAGAATTTGTTTAGTATGTAATTATAAATCCACTAGTCAGCTAGCAGTACGTTGCATGGGTTAATTTATGAGGAAAGATATCAATGGAGATTTTTCAAGTGGTATTTTTGCACTACTATTCTACAAGAACAAGAAAAAATCTACAGTTTTGAAATTTATGCCTCATTTTTCTTCTTTAAGTTTTATTTCTTTGTTTTATTTCTTTTTCAAATCTAATGTGCTTACGTTTTGCTTGGCTTCACTTATTTTTTTTGCAACTGATGCTATCTTCTACAAGGTATGTGTTAAATCTTTTTTTCTTACTTTTCTTGTCTTGAAAATGAAGAGACCCATGCACAGGGTGACATGCAGTTCTACTTTAAATATTAACTCAGTGACCATTTTAAATTTTTTTATCCTTTTTTAATATAAAATATTGAATTCAATGATTCCTCGTTGTTCACATAAAAGAAGTAGTAATTAATTATCCTTCGGTCTCTATGTGATTTCAAAAACGTGTTTTTGTGTGTGTGAAAAGGAGTGATGAACATAGAGATGTCTTCTCTCACAACCTCTACTTGTGTTCTTTTGGGATCTTAGGTTGAAAGACATTGATTAGTGAATGTTTTGAGAAAAGATAGGCCTTGTTATTTTGACAGAGTAACTACCCACGAGTTGACTGCTGATAGTTGATTTCATTACATCATTCACATATGTCATTGTTATGCAACGTTCTCCCTCCCTCGGTGTTTGGGTTACAACATTTGTATATATATCTTTTCTTTTATTATCATATAGGTACCATTTGAAGAAGTTCCTGAGCTTGTTGCTGGATGAAAAGTGTTTATAAATCAAGGATATGCATATGTTGCAATGAATCCAGTTCACTAGTGTAATTACTTTTTATTTATTCTTGCAATGAATCGCAGAGTATTGGTTTATAGTAAATATTTTTTATGTTTCAACTTCGCCTCCTTCCTAGATTGTTTCACTTGTAGCCACACTATTTCGTAGTTAGTGAGCTATCAAAGGCACACTCATCCATACAATCATTGGTCATTTGGATCTCAATAAATTTTCTCACATGTATTCTTCATTTTCTTTCTTTAAATGCAATTTTGGGATTAAGATTCTTAAAGTTTCAATAGAACATGTAAGTGTGCTTTTATTATAAAACTCATTACCAAATAGTGATTTGAATTGTATTTTTAATTTGTTTTATATTTAAAATTAATTATTAAAAGGCGACCTAATTGAATTTTTAATTTATTTTAGGTTCAAAATCAGTCATTAAAGAGCAATCGAAATTATTTAGAATTCGTTTATATTATAATATTAGCGACCAAATATTATTTTACTGTATTTTTATTTTAAATTTAATTATTTATTAACGACCAAATTTGCGACCGAGTATTATTTTACCCAATTTTATATTAAACAATTATTTATTAGTGACCGAAATCATGACCGAAGTTTATTGAATATTTGACAATTAAATTTTAATTACTTATTAGCGACCGAATTCGCAACAAAATCTTTCGGTGGCTCATTTGATTCCATGTATCATAGCAACCAAATATGCAACCACCGAATTTTATGCCCTTGCGACTGAAGAACACGGTTGCTAAATAGTCATCAAATAGTATTTCGGTTGCTGAAATTTTAGCAACTAGGGTTATTGCCACTCACATAGTTGGGTTGCTATTTCGGTTGTTGACATGTTTAACGACCGAATTTAATGATTTAGCGACGAAATTTGCCAGTCGCTAAAACATGCTTTTTTTGTAATGTAAAGAACCATAAACTGTTAAATGGTGTGAAGTTATATAGGCCAATGACAAAAATTACTATTACTTTCGTTCATATATAAGACTCTTTTTACTTAATTTGTTGTTTGTCCATTTGTAAAAGATCATTTTTTAAGTGTGTTGTATTGATTATTTTTATCCTATAATACTCTTAATTAATTATAATATTTTCTCCCAAAACATTAATTATTTATTAATGAGAAACAATTAAGTGGAGAAAGAAATGAAAAATAATTTTGAAAGAATGGTATAAATAATTGACAAATTTAATGTGATTAACTAAATTAACTACTTTTCTTAAAATGTGTAAATTAGTTGAAAGGATCTTATACTCCCTCTATTCTAAAATAATAGTCATTTTAGATTGTTTTACACTGATATAAAATGACAATAAATAGATTAAAGGGGGTAATTATTTTAAAAATTAATCTCTTATCATAATTAATTAATTTACAGATTTTGTTGACCACTATAATAACCTAGGCTTAATAAATAAAAGAAAGAAAGAAAGAGAAGTTTAAATTTATAAAATTTTGTCGTAAAAGCCTTAGTGACGGAATTAGTGACGGATTTAGCGACAGTTGGAGTCTGGCGCTGGTAGGTGAGATTCAAGCTGATAGTGTGAGAGTGGCGCTGGTAGCGTGAGATGGCAGCAGAAGGCCATTTCTCACTGGAATCTGGCGCCAGTAGCGCCAGAGTGGCGCTGGTAGCGCCAAAAGTGCTTCAGGAAGTCAATTTTCTCTGGAATGTGGCGCTGATAGCGCCAGAGTGGTGCCATCAGCGCGGGACCTCTGACAGAGCCACTATAAAAGGTCATTCACGCAATTTTTGGTTGCCAAACCTTCTTTCTTCTTCCTCTGGACCCCTTTTCCGCCATTAGAGCCTAGGGAAGCTTCCTATCTTCACCAAAGTTCATCAAAACACTTCCCTTTCAACATGAAACTTGTGGGGAACCACCCTATGAGCTAGAATCCTTCATCATTTTTCCCTAAAAACCTTCAAACGGAGAGATCCCTTTCTCTAGCTCAGCGGGGAAAGGCGATTCTCGGACACCCAAGCTTGGAAAGGTCGTCCACTAGCCTTCCTTGTCCTCTTTGAGGTAAGAAACTCGAGTTTTATCGTTTGATTTGTGGTTTTGTTCTTGGGATGAATACTGACCCATTTGAGCTAGAGTTGGAATTAGGCTTGGGTCCTTCAGAAAGATATGCTTAGGAGGTTATTGTGAGGAAGGATTAGCTTTGAAATATTAGTTTCATGGACTTTGGTTCTTGGCTCTGAGAAATGCATGTGTAGGTAGTTTGTTGGCTAATTGATGGTTGTAAAACATGCATGAGCCTTGACACTTGCTCTTTATGTGCTTGAGAGGCTTTATGAACGGTGATATTGTGTGAAAGAAACCGTTCAAGCCATGTTGTTAATTCTTGAGTATTGGCCTGTATAGAGATTTAAGCTATTTGTTTGGCTTATACCGAGTCTTGGGGAGACTAAAGTGCCTTGGTTAGGCCGAGATAGACCGCTGAGGGTCTGTGAGTTGTCTATGAATTGGGTAGTTCTGATAACCTTAAGATAAATGACTAAGAGATTTTGGAAAGGAAGGATGTTCCTTTCATTTGTAACGGTTGAGGACCGTTGTTGTGTGCTTATGTCTTGTATGGTTGGATTGGTGATTGATTGTGCTTGTATGCCTTGTATAGGGCGTGACACCGAGGGTGTCAGTGGCGTAAACCACCGTTCTGGGGTTGAACTGCAGAGCACGACTTTGCCAGATAAGTTCTTCGCTCTTGGGAAATGTTTTCCACTGCCTATGTTCCACCATACTCCGAGGGAGTGATGGTTGCATTCATGATGCATGTGCATTGAATTGGTGGTTACTTTCCTCATGATGATATGTGTGCATGCTTCTATGTTTTGTATGTATGGTTATCTGTTGAATAGATCTTCTGGCCAGTTAGATAGATATGGACCTCCCTAGGAGTAGAGCGCACCTCCTAGTTTGGTTTGCTCATGTAAAGGGTGATGATGATCCCTTAAGACCAAGAGATAGGTGGTCCCGTTGCAGTTGAAGCCTATTCTTGGAGGTGCCATATATGTACATCCATGCATAAAGGGGTAGCTCCCGTTGAGATGACACGGGTGTGAGTTCCGGTCTCACACTGGGGACTGAGAGTCCTAGATGTTGATGATGATGCATCTTGTGGCGGGCGTAGTACCACGGATATACATTAGAGCTAGATGATGGCTATGTATTGTTGTGAGGGTCGGGAGGCCAGTGATTGTAATGTCTTTGATGATGTGTGTCATGGAAAGTGAGCCAGGGGGAGGAGAAGCCTCCAAGAGCCATGAGCTTACTGAGATGTGTATCTCACCCCGTGTGGGGATTATGTTTTTGCAGGTGATTCATCTGGAAGAGATAATAGGTCTCAGGGCGGGAGGCCCCAGTAGAGACAGTTCCTGTGCAGCTGCTTGGCAGCATTTTGAGAGCATGGAGGCTCCTTGTTTTGTTTTTATGTATTTTGTGCCCCTAGGAGGGAAGATGTGTTTGTGTGTGCGCACATGTTTTGGATATGTTTTGTATATGGACTGTATATGATTGTATGTCCTCGTGTGAGGAAGTGATCTTTGAGATCAGAGCATTTGATGCTTATTCTTTTGGTATAGACACTGTGAGTGTCATGTTGATGTATATATGTATTCCTTTAGTTTTCTCCTGATATATTTGTATAGATGTTGATGTATCTACCGTTATTTTACGTTGTTTTGGATCTATGAGACTGGCTTATGTTTATGATGAGTATTATGCGTACCATACATAATGAATCAAGAAATATGGTTTCGAAAACGCTTCCGATAGTTTTATTAACTGATTAAAGTAATCACTGCGCTTATCTGATAAAATAATTGTTAATACACCAAATGCATACGGGGTGTTACATCTACCATTAATAGTATAAATGATATGAGTGAAACAAATTAATTAATATTATATTAAAAAATTAAAATAATAATTATTTTGGGATAATTTTTTACTTCTATACAATAATTATAACAGGAAGAAAAAAATATATAGGAACAAAGGTAGTATTTACATACTTGTGAGATCCCTAACTTTTCTAATATATTTTTTTTCATTATGATGTTTCTTAATTGATTATGAAATTTATGCTTTTCTCAATGAAAAGAAAAAATGTGATCCTTGAATTCTGTATTCATTGTTTTTTTCTTGAATTCTATAATCTTGTAATTCACAACATCATGTAATCAGTTCCTTCAATATTTTTTTTCCGTCCTAATTATAAGTAAAAAAATACATATTTTATATTTATTAAGAAAATTAGTTAATTTCATTATATTGTGTCATTTTCAATTAAACATAAATATTTTAATAAATTATTCTTCATTGGAATTTGATATTGAACATAAAAATAAATTTGACCTTATTAAATAAAAGATACTTTTAAAAAAAACTTATTAAATAAAACATATGTAATTAAGATTTACTTATATTTAAAACTAAAACATAAGAAATTTCTGAGCTTATATTGGAAACAAAGTACAAAATAAGACAATGTAGTTGCTAACACTTTTGGTTACCTAGAAACAGTATTACATTCACTGAGCTGTTGAAGGAAATAATACGATTGCATTTCTACTAGTATGTTGTTTCATTACATGACAATTTATTTGAGTGAAGAGTGCACTACTACATAGGGCACTTTTGATGACGGTTGTTTTACCTCTACGATGACGGTTGTTGAACCGTCATTGTTGTGGGTGTCGTTAAAAAGGAGCACTTTCGATGATAGTTTGAAAAATCGTCATCGTATCTAATTTTTTTATTTAATTATTTTTTAAATTAAATGAAAACGACGACGGTTATAATGAAAAACCGTCTTCGTTTTTATTTTATTTCAATTTTATTTTTTAAAAAAATTAAAAACCTACCATGACGGTTATTACGAATTAACCGTCATCATAGGTTTTTAATTTCAATTTAAGTTTTTTTAAATTAAATACCTACGAAGACGGTTGTTAAGGAAAACCGTCATCGTAGGTTGACATACGATGACGGTTTTTTGTAGTAACCGTCTTCGTAGGTTTTAATTTTAATTTAAGTTTTTTAAAATTAAATACCTACAAAGACGGTTGTTTAGGAAAACCATCATCGTTTGACAACATACGATGACGGTTTTCGTAACAACCGTCTTCATTTCTATTTTATTTCAGTTTAATTTTTTAAAAAATTAAAAACCTACGAAGGCGGTTATTAAAAAACCGTCATCGTAGGTTAACATACGATGACGATTTTCTTCTAATAACCGTCATCGTTTCTTTTTAGTTCAATTTTTTTACGAAACATATACGAAGACGGTTATTACCCCAAAAACGTCATCATATGTCAACCTACGATGACGGTTTTCCTAAATAACCGTCTTCGTTTGTATTTTTGTTTTTTTTTTAATCTCAACATTTTTTGATACGAAATTTTGTTAATAAATTGTTTGTTTGTAAATTGTTTTAAATTATTTTACACCTACGAATCATTTAATACAACCATTAAAACCATTTAACATTTTCTATTCGAATTACAACATCACATAACCTAAAACCATCACAACATCCAGATTATTGTACCAATACTATGTTACAAAATGCTAGAAAATACAAAACACTACTGACACTTATAACATGATATGTTGTAACTAACCATAGTTAAGAATCCTAAGAGTTTAAAATCAACCAAAAATCCGATTTCCCACAACATACAGAATGGGAAGAAAATAACCCCAAAAATAGTCACAGACAAACTTGTACATCTGCATGAAAGAGTATATACCACTTCGAAACCAAAAACAATCTTCCAAAGCCTAATGGAACCGAGATCATATCAAGCCATACAAAATCATCCATAATCTTTCCACAGTTCAAATGCAGGAAATGCTCTAAGTACCTGACAGGAAGAGAAAGAGAGCACTCTACAACCATTTCCACCTCTCCCTTTGGATTAGAAACATTCTGTAATCCAGTGGAAAAAATAAAACAAGGGGGAAATTAATATGCAAGGAATTTATGAAGTTATTTCACAAGAAAGCTTAAACAAAAAACATTAATAGTTGTTAACTAAAAGGCAGCAAGCACTATGGGCCCAAACAAAAAGAACAAAGGGAAGAATAAAGAGCCTGGCCCCATCCAATTACAAATATAAATCAAGAGTAATGAAAGCACAAGATACCTTAGAGCTGCACGATATTTTTGGCCTAACTTCTCAAGTTCTTCCATAACACAGTCCGTGATACAAGGGGTGCCTGAAAATCCAAAGTATGAATAGAACAAAGGTAAGAATCAGAACATGTTCAGATGGTATTTGACTTCAAAACAGTGCATAGACTGACAATAAAAGAAAATACACCACCTTAGAGGTTATAATCGCTGGAAGGCACAAACGAAAGAGTTGCATAGGACCAGAATGCCATCGATGTTGTTGTTTCCTATAAGCTTCATATGATTCTGGAAGCTCACAAAGCACCCGAAAGAAGTTTCTTTAGACTAAAACTGCAACCTAAATTGTACACATCAACAGTTTTTCACCCCAAAATTATTGTAGCATGTCTTTCAATTACTGCAGATAATTACTTCACCCAATTCAAGCTCATCCTAGCTTTCCAAATCAATAAATACTAAAACTATTAATAAGGTTTATAGGCAAATAGAAATTGATACATATTGAGGTTCAAGTCTCTGCAAATAAAATTAGATGAAACAAGAGATATGAATCTACCAAGAGGCTCAAGGTTGTAAGCACAATTTACATTTGCTGATTTACATGAAGCTAGTTATTTCCCGTCACATAAAATAAACAAGATGATACATGGGTGGACATAACCTGGTATAATTTGAAGCTCCAAGTCATATCTTGGTGCACCTTATTCAGGATGAGAAGTCCAATATACCAGTCCACTATAGGCAATGAATTCAAATTAGAATATAAGCATTGAACAAGAAATAAAAAAGTGAAGAATCTATACCATTTTTAAAATTGAAATAAACATAAAAATTGGTCCTTTTTTCAATCTTTAACAAATGGAATCAGAAGGGAGACACAATTATGCTTTCAAATTTCAGCTTCAGAGAAGGACCTTGAGAGGGAGTATTTTTAATTGCATTTTCAAGTTGTTTTTGGGGGAAAAAATTATTTAAAAATCAAGACTCTAGAAAGTGTTATCCTAAATAGACCATTAAAATAAAAATTAGGTTCAAATTTCCAATGAAATGCTAGCTGTTTGAAAATCATTTTGAAAGAGCTTTCTAAATATCCACTTCTGTTAAAATTTCTTCAACATTTTCAATTTTGAGGCTTTCAACACATAATTTATTCAATTACAAAGACAAAGTACTTTTGCATCACAACTGGAGGCAACAAGAAATTCTCAAACAGTAGTAAATAACTTTGTGATATCATCAACTTTTGATAGAAGCACCAAAGACGAAGAGGGCATAGATGAATAATTAAATGCTCAAGCACCACATACCTCATCAAGACAAAAACACACTGCAAAACACTTGCAACACCAGTCCAAACTGAAGGGGCGAATTTATCAAGTGAGTCTTGGATCAGTAGGCCTGCTGATCCAGCTAAAGAAACAAAGGATACAACATATGCAATGAAGAGCCACAGCTTCAGTCTGTCAACAGAAGGAAGTGATTAAAATAAATTCACAGGAAGTTACTCTTATCACTTGAGGCCTTAAGCTAATGGGAAGAAAAATAATACAACTATCACAAGTTACTTTGTGTTGTTAACTTGATGCAAGGTGCAACTGTGCAACAAGCACCAATGACAAAGACATGCTTCACTTTTATCCCTTCTTGCATGTTAACATCCCTTTATCAGATAAAGTAGTGATGCCTTAGGCACATAATTTTATGTCTGTTTATCAGCTTCCTACTAGAACTAGTGTTTGTTATCATTGTCCGTTATTTGCATGCACAACCTAAGCTAGTAACATGATTAACATATATCTCTTCACATTCAACACCGGCACTTCAAAATTCAAATTGAGTGTGTATCACTATTAGGTAGCACAAGACCACATTGTGTTCCTATTCTCATTGATAGAAGTTTGCAGGAAGGGTAACAATGACAAACATGCATTACCACTAAAAGCACTTAATCAGTGGTCAGTATGTAAGAGAAAAATAGCACCTTCAGAGTATAGAATATAGCAAATAAAAACACAAAGAACCTGATAAATAATTCATCAACATTCAAAGAACAATCATACTACTACTCAATTGTTCTTTGAACTTGATAATTTGGAGTTTGGACACATACATGAACAAACGCATTCCAGACATACAAGTACATTAACATCAACATTCCTTACAAAATTATTCTAAATATTAATGGAGACCTCATCCGGTGTGTTGAGGAAACATAAATTCATTGCAAAAGTTATATAGTTCACAAAAACAGAGATAGACAATATGTTAAGCAAACCCATCAAAGAGTGGTCAGATATCATCCTAGTCCTACACAAAGTAAGCATATCCTACTTGTTAACAATTGATCTGCCATTTAAGACCTGAAAGGATCCATGCCAAAAAAAAAAAACTCAGTAGATTATAGTGCATAATTATAATATTTATCATCTAACTACTGTAGGAAAAATTTCTAAAAGCATCACAATTCACAACCATCCAATTTGAAGGGAAAACTGATACACTGATGGAATTTAATGTCCAGTTTATGAATTGATGGATCAAAACCAACAATAAATAAACCTAAAAACATCAATAATTCTAATTAAGTGAAATCGTTCACTCCCAAAATACCATATAATTTAACAAGATTAATATTTTCAACAAATTATTGACATGATGTTGTGCAGGGCACATACCATAGGCTTGTTTCTTTCAATTTGGTTTTCAGTTCAACACAAACGGGGTGCAAATTAGGTTCCAAAACCCAACAAAATGAAGCAATGTATCAGAATGTATGGTCAACAAAAGCAGTAAAAATAAAAGTGTGAATGTGTTTATGTGGGTATGTGTTTTGTGAACACAAACTCAGAGACATGTAGATATCAAATATACACAGAAATTAAAATGAAAATACAATACCTACAAAAAGGATTTGAGTTGATTAACCTAATGGCTGTTTTAAATTCTGACAACATTTTAGTTGATTAAACTTCAAATTAATACACCAAAAAAACAACACTCCTAACTAACTTATTAGAATAAAATATTTTTCCTAACTTCTGTCTGGATGCTATTTCATTTTGGACTTGAAGTAAAATCTTTCACACCAAAATATTCAGAAATATATTCAATGAGGCAAGCAAAGATGGAAACGTCCATGAAAGTGATCTTTCACACCAAAATATTTAGAAATATATTCAATATGATCATTTGACTTGATAAGTTGATTTGCAAGTTTTTCACTTGCTTTCTCCATCAATGTGGCCAAACATTCTTTCCAATCTGAAACTTTGTTATCCCCATTGGCCACCTCAAACATGAATCCAGTTTGTGGGACACAATCTAAAGCTGCTACACAAACAAAGGCAGCATCTTCTTTGCTAATACTTCCACTAGCTGCACAACCCTGTTGTAATGAAAATCAAATGGAACAAAACAACAACAACAACAACAATGTCATCCAAGGAGAACAAAGTATCGGAACAAAACAAAAAAAAACCTAAATCGTTCAAAAAAGTAATACCGTCAAATTCAAGCGGTGATAACAACAGCACTGCCAGCCTCCTTGATCTTCTTCTCAACGATCTTGGAAATAAGCTTGGCCTTGACAACAACAGGCTGGTTCTGTGGCAAAATGCCCTTTTCGAGAACCTTAAAGTACCCGAACTGCGTGACGTTGATTAGGGGCTCTTTGTTCTCCTTGGAGGCCTTGTCCTTCACTTCTTGAGGGACCCGGACCACAGTTTGTCAATGTTGAGGATAAAAGAGTAGAATTTTTTTGCAAAGCTTGTGAAAATACCGCATTCCAACCTTGTCGAAGAACCCAGGGTGGTACTTGTCGAAGACGATCCTGTGGTGGTGCATGCCTCAGGCATTACCCAGTGTGAAGAACGATTTCTATAACTTTTGAAAGTGCTTTGAGGTTGGATGTGGCCGGAGAAAGGCTGGTGAAGACGAGGGTGTGCTGTTATGTCGACACTAGGGCTGCAGAAATAAAACCCAATTTGAAAATTGGTACAGGAGGTACGACGACGGTCTTCCTTTAAACCGTCGTTGCAATTTTCCCATTAATTACAAAATTGCCACCGCTTATAAAATGACGACAGGTTTGGCACAACCGTCGTCGTATGTGCGTCGTCAAAGCCATTATTTGTAGTAGTGGTGGCAAATTGTGTATTGTATTGTGCGTTTTCACGTCTTGAAGAAGCTTCATAAGGTCTTTTTATTCAAGTCCAATTAGTCTGCATTTTCACATGTGTATTTCATTGTTATGTGTGTGTGCGTGTGTAAGCTCTATAAAGTTAATTAGTTCGCTGAAATTGTGTATGTGTGTGAGCTCTAAGGAGTTAATTATTTCACTAAAATTTTAAGTTCTATCATTCTCTTTAATTGCCACACGTGCTTCTTGCTAAAGGTGTCACTTATAGGATTAACTTCTCATTGTTTTCTTTTCGTATTCATGATCCTCCTCCTGTTCATTTTCAAATTTCATCTTCAATTTCAATGTTTTTTTTATAATTCATGATTCAACTTCAATTGTTATAGTATTTTTATTCTTTCAAATTTTCTTCTTAAAATAATTTTTTCCCTTTTAAATAATAATGATAATATGACAAATCTAACACTCCAACACTACACTATACGCTACGTTTCATGTGATGACATGTATGGTTCTTATCTTCCTTCTCAGCAACTTACAAGAGAAAAAAGCTTTTTTCCACCTCTGTTAATAAAGAACTGAGATCATATCCAATTAATTTTGGTAAATATAGAAACTAACAATGTAGAAAATTTTGTTGAACTAAAATCAACATTTATGTTCTTATCAAAATCTGGATGTGACACACGTCAGGGTGAGCATGACCAAGATGGGTTCCAGATCCTGCACGATGAGTCAGCCTTGTTAAGAAGGGGGACCTACAAAACAAAAGAAATGACTCTGACGCTCAAGTAAGTATATAAGTTATATGAGAGTATAACATATATATGAGCGTATGAACATATAAACTGAGTATCAGTCCGTGAGAGAGAGTGTGAATTGGTGTGTTCACCGTAAATGAATTATGTCTCGAAGGGTTAGGCAGAACCTATATTTATAGCAAGGAGGGGGGGCATAGTCCTTGTTTGTCGGGGCTGTTTGTAATATCTGGAATTTTAACCATGTGTTTAAGCCTAGGTTAAGCTTGGATTAAGCTTTGGGATTAGTATTTAAGTTTATGGATTAGAGTTCTTGAGGAAGAAGCTTTAAAAATGCAAGTTTTAGGGTTTTCTGGCCTGCGGCGCGACCCGCGCCATATGTATAAATATACCAATGCTGTCTGCCATCCCAAGTGAGTAGCGTGGATGTTCAAGTGAGTAGCGTGGGAAGTGCTCTGGAAAATCATATTTTCCTCTGGAGTCCCAAGTGAGTAGCGTGGAATCCCAAGTGAGTAGCGTTGGAAGTGCTCTGGAAAATCATGTTTTCCGCTGGAGCTCCAAGTGAGTAGCGTGGATGTTCAAGTGGGTAGCGTGAGATCGACAGTTTGCTTTTATAAATGCCTCTAGGGCTGAAATAGAAAGGGGAAAAAAGAGAAAAGAGAGAGAGAAAGAAAGAACCTCCATTGATGCACTTTGAGAGCTCCATATCTTACCCATCT
>PYAF01000229.1:658010-696785 GCA_007407185.1 Glycine tomentella
CTTTTCTCGAATGAAGTGACAATCGATTTCTATATGTTTAGTCCTCTCATGAAAAACAGGATTAGAGGATATATGTAGAGCGGCTTGATTGTCACAAATAAGAGTCATGGGCTGTCGTTGTGCACAAAGATGAAGTTCCTTAATCAACTGCTTTAACCAGATGAGCTCACAGGCAGCGACACCCATTGCACGATACTCAACCTCTGCACTAGATCGAGCTACAACAGTTTGTTTCTTACTCTTCCAAGAGATTAGGTTCCCACCAAAGAAGATGCAATAACCTGAAGTAGATCATCTGTCTGAGGGTGACCCTGCCCAATCAGCATCAGCGTAACCACAAATCTCTGTGTGTCCCTGATCCGAATATAGTAAACCTTTTCCTGGTGCTCTTTTGATATACCGAAGGATACGAATAGCTGCATCCCAATGAGAATCACATGGGGAATCAAGGAACTGACTAGCCACACCAACAGCAAACGAGACATCTGGCCTAGTCACAGTGAGGTAATTTAGCTTCCCAACTAACCTTCGATAAGGACCAGGATCAGATAATGGCTCCCCCTGTTCAGGCAATAACTTGATATTAGGATCCATGGGTGTATCAATTGGTTTACACCCCAACATACCAGTCTCCTCTAAGATGTCTAAGGCATATTTCCTTTGACAGATGGAAATGCCCTGTCTAGACTGTGCCACTTCAATACCCAAGAAGTAACGAAGCTTACCAAGATCTTTTGTCTGAAATTGACTAAACAAGTATTTCTTCAACTGGTCAATTCCAGGTTGATCACTACCAGTAATAATGATGCCATCAACATATACCAAAAGATAGATACACTTATCAGAAGATGTGTGCCTATGAAAGACTGAATGATCTACTTCACTACGAACCAACCCAAAAGCCTGAACAACAGAACTGAAACGACTAAACCATGCTCGAGGAGACTGCTTGAGGCCATACAAGGACTTACGAAGCTTACACACGAACCCAGACCCCCCTGAGCAACAAAGCCAGGCGGTTGCTCCATGTAGATTTCTTCCTGTAAGTCACCATGGAGAAAGGCATTCTTAATATCAAGTTGAAGGAGTGGCCAGTGACGAATACCAGCAAGGGCAAGAAACATGCAAACAGATGTCATTTTAGCGACAGGAGAGAAGGTGTCACTATAATCAAGGTCAAAGATCTGAGTAAAACCCTTGGCAACCAAGCGAGCCTTGAGACGGTCAACATGGCCATCAGGACCAACCTTGACAGTACATACCCAACGACAACCAACCAAAGATTTTCCAGGAGGAGCAGGAACAAGCTCCCACGTACCAGTAGAATGAAGTGCACCCATTTCATCTAGCATAGCCTGGCGCCAACCTGGATGGGCCAGAGCCTCACCTGTAGTCTTGGGAATAGAAACAGAAGAAAGACTCGAAACAAAGGTATAATGTGGAAAAGAAATTCGGTCATAACCCAAAAAGGCATATAAAGGATGAGGATTACAGGTAGAACGAGTACCTATGCGTGAGGCAATAGGAGTAGTGTCCGAGGCAGGATCCAAAGGAGGCGAGGCAAGTGGCAAAGGCCGTGAGTCAGAAGGGGGTGCAACATCCAAAGTTGGCTGGGGACGACGCTGATAAACTTGTAAGGAACGAGCACGAGCCGGAGAAGCATGGACAGGAGAAGGTTCCTCAACTGGATTGCCATCTGTAACTAGAATAGAAGCATCAAGAAAAGGTAAAGGAAGAATGTGAGAAACCTGTGACACGGAAGGAGAAGTACAATAGAAAGGTTGCTGATCCTGAAAAGTAACATCAGCAAACACAATGAAACGACGAAGATCAGGAGAGTAACAATGATAACCCTTCTAAAAACGAGGGTAGCCAAGGAAGACACACTTGAAAACCTTATATGTTAATTTATCTCTACCAGGAATAAGGTCATGAACAAAACAAGTACTCCCCAAAAACATGCAAAGGTAGAGGATACAAAGGACTATCAGGGAACAAAAGACTGTAAGGAACTGCATTATTAAGAATGGAAGAGGACATACGATTGATGTAGAAGCAAGAGATAATAACCGCATCAGCCCAAAATCGAAGAGGGACATTCATATGCAAAAGAAGAGTACGAGCGGTTTCAATTAAATGACGATTTTTACACTCAGCAACTCCATTTTGTTGTGGAGTATGTGGACAGGTAGTTTGGTGGATAGTTCCCTGTTTGGCCAAAAACTCAGAAAAAGTGTGAGAGACATATTCTTTAGCATTATCACTACACAAAATACGAATAGGAGTATGAAACCGAGTAAGGATTTCAGCACAAAACTTTTGATAAATGGAAAATAAATCAGAACGACTTTTTATTAAATAAACCCAAGTACAATGGGAAAAATCATCAATAAAGGTAACAAAATACTGAAAACCAAGAACAGATGTTGTTCGACTCGGACCCCAAATATCTGAATGGACAAGAGCAAAAGGAGCATCAGCTTGTTTATTGACTCGATTTGCAAAGGAGGAGCGAGTGTGCTTCCCTTGCTGACAGGACTGACAATCTAAGGACTGAAGACTGGAAAGAAAAGGAACCATGCGCTGAAGCTTGGAAAGACTCGGATGACCCATGCGACTATGGAGTAGCTCTGGTGACTCTAAGAGAGAACAAGCAACAGGAGATCGTGACTCAGCCAAGTAATAGAGACCCTGTGACTCATGTCCCATGCCAATCGTCCTCCCCATACCCGGATCCTGCATAGACACAGACTTTTTAGTGAAAGTAACAAGGCAAGAAAGGGAGTCTGGGTAGTTTTCGGATGAAGACTCGCAGGAAAAAGAATTCTGATGGCTAAGACGGCTGTTCTAGCTGCTGAGACGGTGATCCGGAACGGTGGGAGACGATTGGGAACAAGCCAGAAAGGACACACGGCAATCAAGAACTCGCCGGAAGGAGGCACGGCGGATGAGTGCTCGCCGGAAGGACGCACGGCGGACGAGGGCTTGCCGGAAGGACGCACAGCAAGGAAGGAGATAACACCTAAGCAATGGACTTAGGGTTTTGCGGAAGCGAAGGCCCAGAATAAAGAGCTTTGGTACCAACTTGAGATTGGAGAATTGTGTCTTATAAGATCACACAGGGAGTGATTTATATTAAACTGTACAGAAACCATGATGCAATATACATGATGTGGAACTTATTCTATTATATATACTATAGTATTCTAACATTTTTCTTATTCTATAAATACTTATTGAGAGGAATTAATCTAAACAATTAATAATTTATGCCTATATTTGTCAATACTAAGGCTGTAACGTGATGGTTAGTCTAGCAAGCTTGACTATTCATTGAAACATCTTCATAACTTCATAAGCAAACAAACATAACATGGCTACAGAAATTTTGGTAGAAAATCCAAAGATGTGTTAATATTAAGTATGTTGGTTATAAAAACATTCTCAAAACTTGGTCTACATAATAAGATCCCAAGAAATATGTCATAGGTGCAGAAACAATGGCCATACAAAGTGATAGAATTGAAGTAAAAGAAAAACGTTAAATTCATTTTCATACCCCATTTATCTGTAAATTGTTAGAAAGCTAACACAGTTTGCATTGAGAAACACATGCAGTGTGATTCGTGTATAAAAAGCTACATTAAAACTCTGCATAATGGAATCAACAAAGGCAGAGAAACTTGTGAATGATGCATCAGCAGAACAAAATTAAAGAGTTCCAAAGGTCAAAACCAGTAAGTATCAAAATTCATCTCCAAAACATCTTGAATCTAACACCTCCAATTCTTAAAATTGGACTTCCTAATTTTAAGTCAACAGTGTCCTGTATCCATCAACAGCAGAAAAAACAAAAGTGAGATTCTTTTTACCTTTCCTGCTAAAGCTTAATATACTTTCAGAGGTGATCTCAGACACCACTCTGTAAGAGGGAATGAAATGCTTGAACAGTTGGTGTTTGAGTATGAAAGGGGAATAAGGAGGTTGTTGGAACGAAAGGCTTGAATGTGGCACTCTGTAAATTAAATTTTATATTTTATTTTAAACTCTAACAATCACTATTATTTTTAAATTGGCTTAAATATTCTTTTGATGCTTAGTTTTTTCAAATTTTACTTTTAGTCACTAAACAAAAAAAGTTATCCGATCTTAGTCATGTACTTTTTCTTCGTTAACGCTTTTTTATCCCCACGGTCAAGTATAATGTTAAACACCCCCCAAACACATACATTCTGAAGTCTAGTTCCAAAAAAACAAATGTCATAACTCACAACTGCACACAATCCTTTTGCTAAAGGTTGATTGAAGAATACACAATTCAAATCCCATGATATCACCATCTTAAAACCTTGAAAAGTAATTTTACACTTAGCAGCCTTATTTGTACCATTATTCATATTAGCTGCTTTCAGTGTATAAGTTTTAGTTTTCCATCTCATGCAAAGTCATACATGAACTTCTACCATTTACCAATATCATTTTTGGACCCTGACCAAATCAAGGCTGGATTTTCCTTTTAGCCCGCGCGAAAAGTGTGCTTTGTAATAATCTTCAACAGCAATTCTTTTGAACACTGCAGCTCTTTCAGAAGTAACAAGACTCGGTGTTGGACCTATAACTTTGTTCATTAGAGGCCTGTGAAATGTGGCAACGGAAATTCTCTCTTTCTCTTTGTTAATAATTGCTCGATGCTCGCTGCTTCGATAGATCCCATTGGTCAATATCTACACAAACCATTGTTCAACATCTCACACGCTATGCTACCAAGTTAAAACTATGAAGAAGAGTGTTGATGACATACTTACACATTCTTTCTAACACATTCTTTGTTATTGATAAAAATTTATCAGAACTACAAAATCATAAGACTCGTTAAATAAGTAGTGAAACCCACAAAATATTATGACTTTCAATAAATTTCAGTAACTAATAAACATTGTCTTCAAAAGAGTGGCATGTAAAGTGTATTCCTACCCTTTCTCAATTACGGAATTTGTTTAAAATACTTTCAAAATTGTGTCTTGCAATTGCATACACCTTTGAAATAACAAATGGAAGTATATTAGCAACTTCCCTTTTGTGTATATATAGATATAGATGGCAAGGTTATAAAATTCATTAAATTTGTTGTGATATTGGATATCTGATTAATTCTTCTAACATGACCTTGGCCACAAGGTAGAACTATTGAGTTTCAAATTAAACCCCATATAAAGTTTGCTCACATGCAATTAATTTGTTTTTAATTATGCCATAATTTATGGTCCATTGCATATTCAGAATTTTATTCTTACCTACTCATACAACTAGTTAAATTTAAAATAATAAAAGGACATGTGACTGATATTCTACCAATTACCTCCAAAATGTCTCCAACGTTGACGACAAAAGCATTAGGTAAGGGTTTGACAGGGATCCACTTTCCATCTTTTTTTATTTGTAGGCCTTCTATTTCATTGGCTTGGAGTAGAATGGTAAGAGCACAAGCATCTGAATGAGGATTTATTCCAATGACATTTTCTGGTTGAGGGCATGGAGGGTAGTAAGTCCATCTCATTGTTTGAAATACATCTTCAAACACGTAATCTAGCAGTTCATTCGATTCAATCTTAAGAGCCATCGCCATACGCTCAATGATTGTGAGGCAAAGCTTTTTCAATTCCGAAGAATAGTTCTCTATATTATCCCTGCAATGAAAGAATGTTTGTTTGAATTACCTACATATCACTCATTAATATTGTAGTAATTGGAAAGGATATGTAGCATATGGCTGTCCAAAAATTATATAATGAGAATGGAAAAAACCTCAATGGTTGAGGAAAGTTAGGAAATAAGCGAAGATTCCTTGCGTTTATTGGAAGAGTGTGAATGAAGAACATGTCTGCCCATTCTAGCTTTTGATCCTCAGATACAACATACAACTGCCCAAAACCCTCCAATTCATCTGGGATTTGCCAAAATTGCTTCTTCTTTTCCATTGGAAGATTTAAAAACTCTTGAACATCTCTCTTCACGTTTTCCACCATTGAAGGATTGACTCCATGATTAACCAGCTGCAAATAATTTCTATATTATAAATCATATAAAGCTAATAAAATTAAATTTACATCCCTCTTCTCTAGTTATACATGCAGAAAAGCCAAATTCTTGGAGAAGTTAGAAAATCTAAATTTACATATCAACTATAATGTCCTTGACATGTACATGGTTCTTCATTTTAATGAAGTGAACTCTTGGTTTTGATGCTTTAAGTAGAGTAAAATGTATTAAAGGATGAGTAATAATTCAAACCTGGAAGAAACCCCATTCCTTGCAAGCATTGTCTAGCTTCTCTAGCTCAGTGACATCTTCAGATAACAATTTACTAAGGTCAATGACTGGAACTTGTGGTAAGGTTGTGTTAGATGCATCAGGAGGATCTTGATTTGGATGAAGATATTGATCTGGAACTTTGGTGATAGGTTGCTTCACAAGTTCTTGAACAGAAGGCACCAATAGAGATGTTCCATACTTGGACATTTTCTTCAATTATTAACTCCTCTTTGTTGTGTTGGTTTGATTTCATGCTCTATTCCTCAATGAGGTTGTTATATAAAAGCTAAAACACAATCAAAGAAGCTGTCATGTGTTTTATTTTTTAATTTTAATTCATGCCACTTCAATAATTAA
Organism: Glycine tomentella; assembly: GCA_007407185.1. Classification (NCBI taxonomy): domain Eukaryota; kingdom Viridiplantae; phylum Streptophyta; class Magnoliopsida; order Fabales; family Fabaceae; genus Glycine; species Glycine tomentella. The sequence goes on from PYAF01000229.1 coordinate 664,680, forward strand.
TTTAGAACATCGATATCTGTGAAACTTTGGTTGTATAAAAAATTTCTTTGCTGTATGAAATTCGTTCTTTTATTCAATAAAACCAAAACCACTACATGAGTCATCTACACCATTAATAGTTTAAATGAATAATTAATTGCTCTCAACAACCAACACTCATAGATTAATAGCTAACGTCCAACCTTCTGAAAATTGTGTTCCGGGAGATTGTTTCTTGGCTGAGTTCTGATTGTAGTAAGCAATATGGACCCCACTCTAAACAAAATGGCCCGCATGTTCATGCACATGCATCTCAGAATCCTTGTTAGAGTGGGATTGGTTGCATGAATCAAAGTTACTCACATTTTTCTAAGAAGGTCAATTCAGTGGCTGAACATCTAGCTAAGCAAGTCTTGGTGTGCGTGCATCACTATCTTCACAAGTCTTCGTTTTTCCCCCAGCTTCGATTATAGAATCTTTCATATATCTTCATGATCACTCATTGATACATCCATATAAGTTATAGAATTAGTTTAAATGGTAATTAAATATAGGAAATTGTTAATTTTTACAAATTTGTAACATAGGATAACTAAATCAATATTTGATTGTGTTTTTGTCAATTTCTAATTTATCTTATTAATAATAATATGATTAAGCCAATCATATAAAAATCATGTTTCGTAAAGAGATTTGTTCTAAAACTTTTTGTTCTATTTAGCATTGTGGTAAATATAATTAGAAATGTCTCTAAATTAATTTTTCTTAATATTTTAGTTTGTGCCACATATGACAACTATTTAATTTTACATATCTAATTAAAATTCATAATGTGTTAACTTTTTTAAATTTAAATATTATTATAATTTAAATTTGTAACAAATAAATATCCTTGAATATTAAATATATTTTAGATTTACAATGAATAATTTAAATTATGACATAGGATTACATTAACTATTCACATTAATTCTTTTGAATAAATGCTCTTGAAATATATTACATATATATATATAAACAATATTAGTACATAGCTTTTTTTTCATACTTTTATATATGTCTATCTTTTTCAATCTAATATATCAACAGTAACATCAACAACATCTTTAACTCAATCACAAATTATTATGGATGATACATTTGTTGATTTTTATAATAATTACCTTAAAAGTTATACTATGATTTATGATTGGATAATTGTGTAAAATTGTTTTTTATTGTCAATGCATGTCAATTAAACTCTAAAGGAATTAACTATTCATATAAAGATAAAAGAAGCTAATTGAAAATGATTGAGATTAAGAAAAAATTAATTGTGAGTAGGGATGGAACTAGGCTCATATTTAAAAAAAATAATCAAAGTGAGTCTAGTTTGTTACTTGTCATAAACTTTATTTTTATATCTGACTTATTTGAAAGTCCGATTTAACCTTTTAGCCTACTTAAAAGGTCTATTTTATATTAAAGTTTTTATATATATGTCCAACTTCTTTCTACATGGGCTAATAATAAGGTCATATATAGACCATTGAGATGAAAAACTCTATGTGAAATAAACTATAATCTTAAAAATGAAAATCATTGTTACTCAAAGTATAGCACATATGTAGAAATATGAGAATTAAGTTTTATAAAAGTGAAGTCAAACATGATGGAAGTTTATTACCTTCATGATAACTTAGTTAAAAAAAATCATTTTTTTAATAAGTCATCTATAGAGCACAAAATATATCTCAAATAAATTTATACATTTAACTATTTATGTAGGTCAACATGATTAATACTTTGAAATGATAAAAATATATGATTTTGATACATTATAAAAAATTAATATAATAGTAATAATAATATAATTTATATTTAGTTAAATAGGTATGTCCGTTAGATTTAAAAACTTTTCAAATGACCTAAAATTTGACGTTTTTAATCAAAAAAGTTTTTATAAAAGCTTGGGTCTAGTTCTGAAAAAGTTTAGTCTAAATATATGTTAGACCATAAGCTCCTGTCTAATGGTTTGTCCTATTCTCATTCTTAATTATGAGCCAAAACAATATGTGAAATCTACATCCACATCTGAAAGAGAGAGAAAAAAAAAAGAATATTAAATAGTCTGTGAAGAGAGAATATAAATTTCACTCTCCATTGTGAGTCAAAACAATGTGTGAAATGCATATGCATAAGCAAAAGAGAAAAAAAAAAATATGTCTAATTAAGAGAGTGAAGAGAATGTAAATTTAACTTTATATTGTGTATTCTAATATATAGAAATAAATCACAAAATTTGCATTAACAAACTTTAGGTAAGAAGAGTTAATAATTGATGATGCCGGAACATGCATTTCGTCATTTGGTTACAAGTATTAGTTTTTTTTCTAAAATGATATTTTATTTATTTAGATTTAAATATAAAGAAAAGGACAGTAGTTAACTGACTTGGAATAACTTCCTATAAGAAAAACTTTTTTTCCAAGCTATAAGCATTTATCAGAGTTTTTTTATACATATTTATAAGAGAGAAAGAGAAACAGATTTGTATATTAAGACTTTTTTTCGGATATATTAAGATTTTGTTTAAATAAATTTCGCCATATATAATGTATTGAATTTTTCATATGGTAAAATCAATTTGTGCACCTTAAAGTTTAGAAAAACTATCTGGAAAAGACTTCTAGCTTTAAAAGTTAAGTGCTATATGCACCTTAAATTTTAGAAAAGCTAAATGGAAAAGACTTCTTTAAAAATTTAGTGCATAAATTTATTTTAGTTTATACTAAAAAATTTAATTCAGTCTATCCTTTTAATTTTTTTTCTATAGAAATTTATGGAGAAATTTATCTTGTCCAGACCTAAATAGAATAAAGTATAAGAATTTTTTTCATTCTAAAGTACATCTCTTATTTTACTCTTTCTTTTAATTATATTTTATTATTTGATTCCTAAAGATATATCCCTTATTTTAGCATAGATATAATTCTTAATTTTCTTTAAATGTGTATATATGCTTTTTTATTACTTTTAAACTTTTTAATTTACATTTTTAAAATTTAATTATACATTTTTAAATTTTCATTTTATTATAATGCTCTTGACCATGCTTTTAGTTTCAATGCATTTAAATTAAATTCGCTAATGAGAAAAATAAAACTAGTCTCTAACTTGTATAAAAGAACTAACCCTTCATTTTGAAAGGGTAGAAGAAAACCAAAAAAAAAAGAAAAACAAAAATTGAAAAACAAAAGTAAATTATTAAATTAATTTCCTAAATGGTATATGTATAAATCTAACATTTTAATTTATGAGATTTTGAAAACTCTAGATCTTTCTGGCATTATAAATGAAAGTTGTTCATTCTATTTAGTCCTTTTTAATTTAATTTTTAATAATCATTTTACACCTAAAAGGGTTAAAAGTGAATATCGTTCTGTAAAATCAAGGTCTAATAGAAATTTTTTAAATATCAAGCATTCAAATGTCCAATACATACAATCTTGAAAAAGGTTTACTCGTTAAATAAAATTTCAATTGTCCGCAATTTATCACTTATGTGTAACATATGAAAAAGAAATATAAACAATATTTTTAAAACGTAATGAAAATTATTCTCATAGTATGAAGAAAACTATGAGAGATGAACAATAACTTTAAATAATGACAAAATATCTAAATTATAAAGATTTAGGACCAACTTATTTTTTGCATTAAGAATTTTTATTTTTTGCATTTTCTAATAACAAATATACGTTTTAATACAAATTTAAGATTGAGATTAATTTAGACACAGATATTACTTAATTATTATGATTTAAATAAATTTTATCGTTATTAATTCTAACTTTAAAATAAACTCATATAAAATATTTGCTTTTCTTTTTCCTATCTTCTCTATGTTGAAACAAATAACTTAACATTGTTTTTTTTATTTCATTTTTTACTACAACACCTTATTTTATTTCATGGGTTAATTAAGTTTTTAGTCTATCAAATTTTTTAAATTCTAAGTTTTAGTCCATCAAAATTCTTTTGACAACTTTTAATCCTTCATTAATTTTTCACTAATATTTTTAGTTCTCTAAAAAATTGCTTATTTTTAGTCCTTTATTTATTTTTATTGTTCAAAATTAACTATTGGTTTGCCTATTTATAATATCTCGTTCATTTTATATTTAATACTAATTTTCACAATAAAATAAAGAGAGATTAAACATGGACAAAACCTTTTAGAGGGACTAAAAATTATAATATATTAACACCTAAAAAGGTTAGTTGTTGGAGCAACAACTACCAATTGGTTACCGCTAGCGTATGGAAGCTGACTGATGTGGCTGACATAGTTGGAATTGGGTAAAATGGTAAAACAACTGAGGTGAAACACTTTAAATAGTGTAAGTTAGTCGTTAAAGAATGTGAGTCCACTTGACGAATAATGAAATGATTGAAGGGATGATAGCTATGGTTTCCTAGATTTTAGGGATTTTCAATAATGTTTCAGGTAATGTAGCCGTGAGTAGATTATTATAAATAGGGTCTATCACATTGTAACAATGACACATACATCAATACACAAAAATCCAGTGATTTTCTTGACTATTATTTGCAGTTTCATTTGTTTACCTTATGTCGCCTACTTCTTTCAAATTTCTTTATTACTTTTAGCCGTTTATCGCTTTCCTTTACTGCAATTCTACATAGGAGTAGTTTAATTTAGAGACTTCAATTCATTAATTGCTAAAAAGATCTTTGGAGTAGTGGATTAGGAACCCAACCAAGGAACAAGAGTTTCTTCCTTGAGTCAATCGCCTAAAAGGAATCAATGTTTGGTACTTAGTCGACATCACAGCTAAGGGAATATCACACCAATATAAAATTGGCACACTTGGTGGTGTTAGATACAAGGGGAGCTTGAAAAGATCAAGATGATGATGCCATTTGTCTTAGATATATTTTAGCTTTAATTTTTACATTTCATTCAATTGAAGACATGTAATTTGTTAGTTGTTTAAGAGTATCATCCAATGATCCCTTGCATTACATAAACAACATTCATTGGCATGCATATATGGTTTTTATTAAGTCACATGATTTGTGAAAAAAGCTTAAGGTTTTCATGTTTGCATAAGATGCCAAGTACTTATGGTTAAGTTTTGGAAAAATCATTTTCAACACTGAATTAATTGATTACCAAAATATGGTAATCTATTACTTAAGCCATGAAGAACTAATTAATCGATTACAAGGTAATGGTAATCGATTACACAATACAAAACACAAAATAGATCTTCCTGTATTGATCGATTATCATCTAATCGTAATCGATTACATTAGCACGTTCTTGAAGCTAAACTATCTGTGTTAATCAATTACATTTCTCATGTATTTTTTCCTAAAAGAACTAAGAACACTTTAATCAATTAAATATGGTATTAATCGATTATTTAAGTTAAAATAATCAATTACATTCAATTAAAACAGTTTTCTATAAAAAGTTATTGGGTCTTTTGATTTAAACACATTATCAAAATTCGAGATTTTCACTGATTCTCAAAAGACTTCTAAACTGAGAGAAAGTACATTGAGTACCAAAGTTTTTGTCCTACAATTCAAGATCTTCATGCATCATTGATAGAATTCTTTTTGGACAAGATTTCAAAAGGGGTTTCTTGAAGAGATTGGTCTGAAACTTGCTTTCTTTCAACCTGATCTCAGATTGGTAAACATTTGCATTTGCATTATCTGGATCATAAGGTTGTATCTCTCCTTTAAAACTCTGATTGTAATTCGTTTATACATTTCAGCTTGTTAGTTGATATTACAAAAGGATTTTTTAAGCTTGTCTAAATTATGGTTCTCTAGAGGGAAGAGTAGAGAATGATTTCTCTATGTCTTGATCATTAGAAGTCTAAAAGGTGTTTAGATTTCAATTTTTTATCTAGGGTTGATAAAGAGTGGTCTTTTATAAGTTTGTAAAGAACAAATTTTATTGATAGTGAAACTCTAGTCAAGGTTTGGTGAAAAGAAACTGGATGTAACTTCTCTTGTCGAGGAGTGAACCAGTATAGTTCTTGATATTTTTTTAATCTTTTCTTGTTGTCGTTGATTGATAGTCTTTTAGATAATCATTTCAAGATCAACAGATAAATTTTTTTCTGCTATTATTTTATGTGAAGGGTGAGTCTTAATTGACTAAAACTTTCTTTTTCAAGTGGATGTCCCTGTGATATAATCCTAAATTCACTACTTATTTTTAAAAAAATTTTAAAGATTCTTTTTCAATAATATAAATGATCACTTTAGTTTTTAAATGTATAAATCGATGATAATTCAATTCAAGAACAGAAATTCTTATTTAGTCATCAATATCTAAAAAGTACAAAATTTCATTCTCACATTAAATTTGTGATATTATTTTATCATTAAATTATAATATTTAAAAATTAATTTGACATTAAATTTTATTTTTTAATAACCAATTTAACATTAAATTTTAAAACTCATAAACTAACATGTCATTAAGTTATACTTAGGTAGGATTTAATTTTCATTCTTTTATAAATTAAATTGTCATTATTTACATATCTACATATTGAAGAACAAATACGATGATTTATCCAATTGTAATACTTTCATAAATCAAAAATGACTACCCTGAAGTCAAACAAGTAAATGTGAACATAAAATTGCATGCTGACACTGACAGCAATTGTTTCAGAGTTGAACAGGTGAACTTGGTGATCTGAGTGCAGTTAGTTCCACCGTCCCATGTCAAGTTGCCGCAAGAAATGCATAGTACTGTTGGAAAAGTGTAAGAACATGAATCACCTCAAGCAAGCCCATGCCCAAGTATTCACCACTGGCCTTGACACCAACACCTTTGCCCTAAGCAGGCTTTTAGCTTTCTGCTCCCACCCTCATCAGGGAAGCCTCACCTATGCATGCAGAATCTTTGAACGCGTTCACCACCCCCACACTATGCATATGCAACACGATAATCAAAACCTTCCTCCTCAATGGGAACTTCTATGGTACCTTTCATGTCTTCACCAAGATGCTGCAGAGTGGTTTGGGCCCTGACAACTACACCATCGCTTCTGTGTTGAAAGCTTGTGCTGCCCTTAGAGATTGTTCTTTGGGGGAAACGGTTCATGGGTACAGCTCAAAATTGGGTCTTGTGTTTGATATCTTTGTGGGTAATAGTTCGATGGCAACGTATTCTGTGTGCGGATGTGGTTGCTGCAAGGCACGTGTTTGATGAAATTCCTAGGTTGAGTGCAGTGTCTTGGAGTGTGATGATATCAGGGTATGCCAAAGTGGGTGATGTTGATTCAGCTAGGTTGTTCTTTGATGAAGCACCTGAGAAGGATACGTGAACTTGGGGTGCCATGATTTCCGGGTATGTGCAAAGAAGTTGCTTCAAGGAAGGACTCTATTTATTTCGTTTGTTGCAGTTGACTCATGTGGTTCCTGATGAGTCTATATTTGTGAGCATTCTTTCTGCATGTGCTCATTTGGGGGTGGATATTGGCATCTGTACACACAGATACTTGAGTTGAAAAACATTGCCGTTAAGCATTGAGTACTAGTTTGTTAGACATGTATGCTAAATGTGGGAATTTGGAGTTGGCTAAAAGATTGTTCGACTTGATGCCGGAGAGAGACATTGTGTGTTGGGATGCCTTGATTTCTGGTTTGGCTATGCATGGAGATGGAGCAAGTGCACTCAAGCTGTTTTCAGATATGGAAAAGGCCGGGATAAGACCTGATGATATAGCATTCATAGCTGTTTTCACTGCTTGTAGTTATTCAGGAATGGCACATGAAGGTTTGCAGTTGCTAGATAAGATGTGTAGTTTGTACAAAATTGAGCCTAAGAGTGAACATTATGGTTGTCTAGTTGACTTGTTAAGCCGAGCCGGGCTTTTTGAAGAAGCAATGGTTATGATGAGAAGGATAACTTCTAACTCATGGAATGGCTCAGAAGAGACATTGGCTTGGAGAGCATTTCTGAGTGCATGTTGCAACCATGGACAAGCTCGAACTAGCCGAACGCGCGGCTGAAAGACTCTTGCGGTTGGAGAATCATATTGGGGTCTATGTTTTGCTTTCTAGTTTATATGCAGCATCTGGGAAACACAGTAATGCCAGAAGGGTGAGGGATATGATGAGAAACAAACGGGTGGACAAGGCTGGTTGCAGCTCAGTGGAGATTGATGGGGTTGTGAGTTCATTGCTAGTGAAGAAATTGCATATGCAGTTAGACTAGAATCATTATATTATTCAGGGATCAACAAGTTCCATTAGCTGGTTCACTTATTTAGAACAAGTCTATTTGTTTTACACAGAAGAACCAGACACAATGAAGTTGAAATTTGAAAATGAAATACTCATTAGACCAAAACAGAAAGAATAAATTAATTTGTATAACAAATTTATGGACCCATTACATTTCTGCAGTTGAAATTCAATATTTCAGCTTTTAAAAATGATAAAAGAAAATGAAAAGAATCTGAAATTTAATTAAAATCTGGAACTGTTTTGAATAGCTTCTCGTAAAATTAACTACTTTCAAAAAATAATTTTTATAATTGTAAACAAACATAAGTTAGATTTAAAAAAAAAAAAAAAACATCTAAAGAATAATCTAGTGGTTAATTTATACTGGAAACACCTTTTATCTTTTCTTTTTTTTTTTTTCTAATCTGCAACAAAACGGTCCATAGTACCCATCATTAGACTTGCATGTTTAATTTTACTTTCTATTCAAAACAACTTACAATTAGAAATTTATCAAAGCAAAGCAAAATTAAAATAACATTTTTAAAAATGCTTGTTTAAGATTTTTCCCCCAAAAAAATACATTTTTAGTTCTTTAATATGCTTGGATAACATTATTAAAATAATTAAAATCTGAAAAAGTATCAGATTTTAGGTAAGTAGTCTAAAATTAGTTCTTTAAGCTTTCAGACAACTACCCTTTATCCAAACTAAAACACGCAAGCATTTGCCAAGGTTTCAACTTGTACTTTCGATTCTGAATAAACTTAAATACAACGAATATATCATTCGTGGAAAGCATTTGCCTAAATACAACGAATCCCCTTTCATTAAAAGGGAGAGCCCGATGGAGATTCATTTTAGCTTAAATATTTTTAGTCATTGAATTTGAAAAATCATTTTTAGTACTCCAAATTAAAACTTGCATGTTTAGTCCCTCAAATTCACAAAATATTTTTTTGGATCCCTATTGCAGTAAAAAAATCACCACAAATTGTCCATTCAAACATCCAAAAATAAGTCAAAAGAGACTAAAAAAATATTTCACAAATTTGAAAGACTATATAAGGACATTTTAATTTGAAAGAAATAAAGACAACCCTCAAATTTGAATGATTAAAATCATATTTAAGTTTTCATTTTTTGCACAGTAATTACTTTAAAAATTTGTAATATCATTCCTCAATTTTTGAAGTTGATATCAAGTGTCCAAGACTATCTTATCTATAATACAACTTTTTGGAGCGTGGAAAGCTCTTAAACAGTACACTTAAAACGACTGTTTTACTATAACAATATAGATCTTGACAAAATTGAATTACCTATTTGGCTATTTGGCTATTTCATTGAGATAATTAGAGGAACAATTGTTTCAATAATTAGACAAGTACACTTCCTGAAGAGAAAAAATTATAAATATTTAGAGCTTTCATTAAACAAGGAAGTCTCCATCAGAAACTTCAAGCACTTTATGGAAACCAATGGGATTGACACCGGGCCGGAATGCATTTCCCTCAATGTACCTGCCAAGAGCATATAATTACTCAGTTCAAAGAACAAGATAATTGGTGATTTGCACTACTTTGTTGGAAACTCACATTTCTTTCAAAAATGGATGCTTGTAAAAGGGTTCAGGAATTCTCCCTGAAAACTGATTGTGATCCAAGTACCTGAAATCAAGATTAAAAATAAATCGAAATTCTCAAAACTTCACAAAGAAGAAAATCACGTTTCTTGCAAGTGTTTGAGAAACATATTTTGTCAATCTAACTAGCAGATGGAAAGGAATTAATAGCAGAGTTTCAATCTCCATTTTCCAATTTCCACATAAAATTAGAATTCAGAGTCAAGTGTATAGTATTGAAGCTCATAGTAGCGCATCAAGACCATACTTTGTCAGCGAGAATTCATAAATGAAAGCAAGTAAATCATGTGTATGTAGTTCTTATATTGCATTAAGAGAACTCAATGCCTAAAAGTCAGGGTTTGCAAATCTCAAGACCAAAAAGGGCAGACGTATACACTTGCATGAATTTCTATGACATCTATACACTGTTGTTGCAATTGCCCACATCATTGGATTTTCTAGGATCTATCAATTACAAAGAATTTTTTTTGTGGTAAACCCAATGAACAACAGTATCAATAATCTTATCCCACTGGGGAAGGTGCACTATATATACAGATAACATAATGCCATTCATTATTCATCTTACAGGCTTCTTTTACTTCTCCAACTCAAAATCCACATTAATAAGTCAAATTTTGTTTGTCCTCTTAGCATTCTAATCCTTCCATACTACAGGTCAATCCTTACCCATCATTGAAAAGCTTAAAAAAATAGTTCTCTCATCTTTCTTTGATATCATGATCTATATAACTAAAACTTTTTCTTCAATACCCCTTAGTACAAATTTCTTGATTTTCTTTCCCTATTTTTGACAAGCTTATATATCTTTTGTTCTTCATTCTTTGTTCCACAATCTTGCTAAAACTCCTCAAAAGTTTTGAATGGTGTCTCATTCACAGCTTTCCTTGTCTCATTTCTAGCCTTTCAGTATCTTGCCCAATTTTCAGCATTATTACACTCGTATAAGTCCTTAAAACATCCCTTTTACTTCATACCTTGAACTCTTACATTCCACCGAGATTCCTTATCTTTCTCCGAAACTTTTGATTCACCCAAGTCTACTTTAACAACTTTTCTAGCCTTAGACATCTAATCATCCCAAATGAGGTTACCATTACCTTAGGATTCTCAATTACCTTGCTCCGATAATTTATTCTTAAAAGTCAAATCTTACCATCATTTAATTCTTTGATTCGTAACTAGTCAGTTTTTCTATTTGTAGCTATTAAAATGAATACCAAGGATCAAGACACTATGTTGTGTAGCAAGACTTTCTCATAGAATCACCTTGCAAACTGATAGGAACTGGACCAGAGATGAGGAAATGAACAGATTTCTTATTTAGCAATGAAGCTGTTAGCTCCAAGATTACAGGTGATTTCGAGTACACCACACTCCAGTATTTTCCAACCCCTTTTCCCTCTCTAATCTATTTATAATCCCTTTCCCCCCATCAACTAACTGACAGTTACTTAACAAACTGTCAGTTACCCACTAACAATAACAGACCCACTAACTGTTAATTTGCTTTTCTCCTATTATACACCTGGCCCCATCTATTGCTTCTATCACAAACTCTTATATCAAAACTCCATACCAAAAAAAATTAATTTGCGACCTTGAGATTTCACTCTTATAAGTGATTAGATGTTCCTATTGCTTCTTAAAACCCACATATGTCCCAAAAAAAAGTGAGCACCCTTGTTCATTTGGTGATCCATAGAACAAGTGCATAAATTAATATTAAAAGACATGTAAGTTGCAAACAAATAGGAAATTGAGGGTTCACTGTAAGAAAAAAGTGAGCACCCTTGTTCATTTGATCCATAGAACAAGTGCATAAATTAATATTAGAAGACATGTAAGTTGCAAACAAATAGGAAATTGAGGGTTCACTGTAAGAAAAAAAAACATTGAATCCCTATTTGACGTACAACACTTATAATGCAGATTCAAAATTCAAATCAACTGCAGAAAGACAAACTTACAAGTATGTCAATTTAGGAATATGAGCAATGGTGGATGGTATAACTCCTGACATTTTGTTGTAGGATAGGTACCTGCCTCCAGCATACAACACATTATGAAAATTCCAAGGAATAAGAGATAGATCTTGAGAACAGCAAAGTTATTGTATAGCAACACTGTCTCCCCCCACCCCACCCACACACACACACACAAAGGAAGGAGGGAGAATCCTGCCTCCAGCATACAAGCAACACATTATGAAAATTCCAAGGAATAAGAGATAGATCTTGAGAACAGCAAAATTATTGTATAGCAACACTGTCTCTCCCCACCCCACCCACCCACACACACACAAAGGAAGGAGGGAGAATGATAAGTGGTACACAGGGAAATAAGAAAAAGCAACACTCACAAGATCTCAAGACTAGTTAAGTTAGCAAGTTGTGCAGGTATTCCTCCAGTAAAATAATTATTGTTTAGATACCTGGTTACAGAATAAAACTTGTTAAAATTTAGAGAACAATGCATTTTATTTAAGATCAAAGGAAACTATATTGAGGAAAATAATTCACCAGCAATAACTTACAGATTGCGTAGTGCAGGAAAGCAACCTTCAATACGAATGAGTTCCCTTATGGTACCCACTAAATGATTGTTACCAGCATCCCTATAAGCATAACAGTATTATGATTATAATGAGTAACAATTGAGTAAGATATAAATAGTGTACTCTGCATTAGGAGATTATCAAAATGATTTGATTATTACAAGTGCCGGAGATTTTGCAGTGTGCCCAATTCCGGTGGTATTCTTCCAGTTAAACGGTTTTCATGGAGATAAAGATAGCGAAGGTCTGGAAGATTTGCTAGCTCCTTCGGAATTTCTCCTTTGAAATTGTTGAAGCTTAGGTACCTGCATAAAGATACAACATCTCAATTGTAAAAAAATATGAACAATGGTGAAAGGAAGACAAGCAAGCCCAGAGATATTAAGAAAGTTAAAGTTACTCACAGATGTGTTAAACTTTTAAGCTCGCCAATTTCTGGAGGAATTGCATCCTGTAGTTTGTTCCACCTCAAATTTCTGGGAAGAAACAAAGGCCAATAATGAACCACATATTCCACATCTTAGAACCAAAATTGTCAAAGATCAACAATTGTTTGCATAAAGGCAGGGTTAAAGGGTAAGTCTTCATAAATAAACAACAGTTTCTAACATAAAAAAAAAACAAAAAAAAAACAAAAAAAACAAAAAAAATTGTCCGTCATTGTACTGCATCATATCAAAATACAAGTTTCAAAACAAAATGCAAGGAGAAACCACAATTGAAGATGGATCAGAAAATTCATACAATATTTTAAGACGCTTCAACCGTCCAATTTGAGGAGGAATAGGCCCTGTCAACTTGTTATTGTGAAGATCACTGCCATAAGCACACAGTAAATCAATTCATAGGAAATAAATTCAAAAGCAAGAACCAAAATGGAAGCGCTTCAATGCCACACATATTGCGATTTAAAACAAAACCAAATGCAGATAAAACTGCAGCCAAACAATGCATCATCTTATCAAGTGTATCTAAATCTTCCATTCATACTCATAGTTTTGTAACAAGCCAACAAATGCCAATCAATTAAACAACCGTATCTCAATCCTCCCTAGTGGGCTTTCAAACATCCAACTCCAACACAACCATATGCATTAACCCAAAACACATATTTCTCAACCTTTTTCAAGGATCAAAACTTAATGAAACATAAGTTAAAAAGACACTTACAGCCGTGTAAGATCCAACAAGCTGGTAACAGCAGTGGGAAAAGGTCCAACAATCGACACTGCATACACCTCACTGCAAACAACCAAATCTCAATCTTAATTACACCAACTCCACACACCTCAAATCTCATCCACGACAACTGAACTTAAAAATCAAAACCTTTTTTTTCATTAATTCCAAAAAAAAAAAAAAAAAAAACATCATTTTTTTCATTCTTTTTTTCTATATCGAGTGAAGAACTTAGAGATACGATGCTCACAGCTCGGTAACAACACGATAATCACCGAGAGTGGAACACGTGACACCAGACCAAGGAGGAAGATCCCCATCTCCACATGGGTCATCACCGACCCACGCATACACCACTCTCCACCCAAGCGAAGCCTTGATCTCGTTCAAAGCCTTAACTGCAAAATTCCCCAAAGAAACGAAACACATAAACGACTCCGACCCATCACGTGAAAAAGCGAAAAACGACGACCCAATGGACCGAATTTGAGAAAAGGTGAGAGAAAACGACATGGGTACGTGCGAGAAGAAAGGGTCTGAGATAATAAGTTAACGTTACCGTCACGCTTCAGGGTCTTGCAGTGCGAAAGGTGGAGAATTGAGAGAAGGGTAATGAGGACGAAGGGGAATGAAGTGAAGGGTGCACGCGCCATTTTGAGGGCGCTTCGAGAAATCGCTCGTTCGTTGTTGTCGCTGTAAATCGGTTTTTCTTTCCTTTTTTTGTTGTTCGGAGAGTGGAAGCGTAGATCTGAAGTGTTGGTGGTGTTGAGTGAGATGTTTTCTTATGCGTCTTTAAGTTTGTTTGATTCAGATTTTGCAAAATAGAATTGAGATTTGAAGGGAAGAGAGAGAAAGTGTGGGATTTGATTAATTGAAGTTGAGTTGAGAGTGAACGAACGCGGTATCAAGTTGGAAACTGAACATCCATGATCCATCCAACACACACTCGTCAGCGTCGGCACTGAAATTTTATGCTATTATTTTTTGCCACACATTACGTTTTCTTTTCTTTTTTTTTTCTTTTTTTTTTTTTTACTTAGTATAATTTTCGAGATAATGGGTTTTGGCCTGTTTGGTTTGGTTGGGATTAGTTGACTATGGCCCTTTTATCCGGTTTTGGTCGTTAAAATGGCAAAACAAGAGCGCTACTGCCATTTGTCCATTTTTTTAAGAGGCTAGGAATACATATTTTTTAGGAGTATTATTAACTACCATTTTAGATCATTAGTTAAAAAAATTAAAAAGAAAAATATAATAGGAAGATGTAAAAAAAGTAATATGCAATACAATTTTTCATCTTTTAATAAAAATATTTCTTTAAGTTTCTTAACCAATGTCTTTAGGGTATTATTAATATTTATCATTTCTTACTTAGTTAAAATTTATTAAAAATTATCAATTGAGGAAAGTGAATCATTAAAAATGATGTGAAATCCACAAAATTTTGTCATTTTCAATAAAATTCAATCAATAAAGAAGAATGTGTGCAAAAGAATATGTCAATTGTTAAAGGAGTTCCTAACATTTTTTTTAAATAAAACGGTAAAACAATTATATATTAACAATATAAAATAATTTTACGATAGTATTATTTAATTAAAAAATATCAAATATAATAAATTTGCTGACAATTATAATAACTATGCTAAAAATTACACTAATAATAAAATGTAATTAGATGAGAATTTAAAGGTTATATTCAACAAGTTATTTTAATTAGTTTTTGACTTTTTTTACTAGACAAAAAGTTTGTTTGATTGGTATGAAAACATGTTTTTTAAGTAATTTCTAGCATTTTTTAGAAGTTTATAGAGTTTTTTTAAACATTATTTGAAGCAGCATTTTTTAAAATCCTGGTTTCCAACTTCTAGTTTTTTATATCCTTAAAATATTATTCAATTTCCTTATTATCCTTTTTAAATATGCCATTTTATATTTTTCGAATATTTTAACAATTAGTTCTATCGAACGCTATTTAAAAAGTTAACTTAAAAGCTTTCAACTACTAACTAATTTTGTGAAAAAAAAATAGCCAAAATCATATTGCACTGTGAATATATAGTCATTCAAGTCTTTTTGTAATCAATCAAATTAGACCTTATAATTAGTTCGTTGAATTATAAGTGTCAGTTAATTTAATTTTTATACTTTAAGAAGATTTTTGTTGAAATACACTTTTTTATTGTATAACTAATTTATTAATTTTATAATAAATATCATAAAATTCATTTCAAGAAATATTATGACCAGTTAATAATATAATATTATTTTATAGATGTAGTACATAACAATAAACTTTTATAAAAATGTAAATTTAGTTTATGAACTTTAATAATTAT
Organism: Glycine tomentella; assembly: GCA_007407185.1. NCBI lineage: Eukaryota > Viridiplantae > Streptophyta > Magnoliopsida > Fabales > Fabaceae > Glycine > Glycine tomentella. The sequence goes on from PYAF01000229.1 coordinate 680,650, forward strand.
TAATGAATTAGTGGAAAGACACAATTTATCCATATATTTTTTTTTAAAAAAAAAACTTAGAGTTAAATTTAGTTATATATGTAGCAAGTCGTCTCAAGTGTAACATTGATGTGTTGCATTGTTCAAAGAATAATATGGGATATATGGAGTTGTTGCTTGTGTATGCTAGTATCATGGCAATTCCTCATCTCCTCCCATTGTAGCTAAAGCCATATCTTTGGTTGCTGCTATTATCATGGACAAAAAATATGAACCTACAAATTGTTTTTGAGCCAGACTACAAGCTTGTCGTTGAGCTTTCAACTAGATATGTGAATTCTAAGTTTGATGTCATTCTTTTGAAGTGTAAGGAGAAGCTCCCCAATATTCAAAAGTTATCAGTCATTTCATTCGAAGATAAGCTACCCATAATTTCAAGGGTGTCTAGAGTTTATTAGTCGACATGTTTTTTATTAATTTCAGTATGTATTTAGTTTTTATTCTTGTTTATGATGGAAATTTATTTAAATATTCAAAATATAACTTATTATTATTTCTACACTTGATTCTTATCAATCACAAATAATTTTTTTTTAGTGTGACAGAATCGTAATTGTAAGTTTTTTTTTTTATTTAAACTAGTAGTTGGTATAACTTTCAATTAAAAGAATTATGAGATCAATTGAAAACATGAGATTTTGATATTATCATATAGTATTGCATTGCTATCGGAAATAGCTATTTTGATGTTTATAACTTGTAATAAAAATGGTTTTCAATAACCAATATATTCATATGTTATAGATCGAAAATACATTTTTGATCAATATCACAAAAGTAGTTTTCTAGTAAGTTTATAGTTTTATTACAATATTGTTAAGGTTGATCGAATAACATTCTTAAAAGGATGTCTGATTTTATTTTATTTCTTTCAATTAAGTATGATAATGCATCAAGAAGGACTCATTTGGTGATGTTGAAAGCATTAGAATAAACAAAAAGATGACATAGGAGAAATAAGAATAATTGATGTCAAAAAGAAAATATTCAATATGATGGATTGATCAACATCTTGGTGATGATTAAAATGATTTGAAAGAAAGATTATAAAAAATGTTAAATAGAACAATCAGAGCAACAATTATTGAAGTTGTTAACGATGATTCAAATTCAAAAAGAAGCGTTGAATAGGTGTCACCATCTGAAACGAAGGAATGAAGTTTGAGGACACGTGTCACAATCAATTACGAAGATCGATTATTTGTATTTTTTTTATAAATAGGCAAGAATGAATTATATTTATTTGGTTACGAACATTTACATACTTCCTATATACCAACATTGTTGCACTTATAGTTTTTTGGTTCTATAGAAACATGTATGTTCTTGCCTATTTCTTTTATTTTCGATTTTGATCCTTATCTCTATTTTCCTTTCTATAACTCTTTTTCCTTTCGATAACTACATCTTCTATCAATAACTCATTCTTCTTCCTATAATACTTTCTTTATTGCTTCTGATTGTATATGTTTTGTTTTGTTGTAACAAACATACTAATGTGATAGTAAATGTTGTCGATCCAAGAATTATTTTACGTCCGTTTACAAAAAGTATTTAAATTTGTGAGAATCAATTATTATAATCCGAATACTCATTTTATACTTGTCATAAAGTTTATTCTCATAATAGGTTTATAAGATACACTTTGTTAAATTGAAAATCTAAGATTGCTAGTTGAAAACAAAGAACCTGCTAAGTATTTTGGTTTAGTATAATTAGTCCTATTATCAAATACTTATTTGTTGATTTATAGTTTTTCAAACTTAATACCAAAATTCTTGATCAACAAATACATATATTTTTTGAAACAAGTAAATGTAATCAAATTTGATTAAAAGAAGTATAGTTACAATGAAATTACATTAAATGAGATGTAAAATAAAGTACTTTGTAAGCAAATCAAATTTAAATGCAAACAAAGATAAAACGACAAAAAAGTAAAATATTGTCGATATGTAAATTGGATTGAAATACAATCATTAATTAAAATGACACAAATGTAAAGTGCTCGAAATGTAAATTGAAATTAAACTACAAAATAATATGAAAATTGCTAAAAGTAAATGAGTTTGAGTTTCAAGAAGAAATCTAGAAGAAGAGAATTTCATGAAATGTAAATTGATCAAAGAAACAACGAGAATTGTAAATTGCATCAAAGTATGGGTTCGAACATACACATTTCCTTGGTAACTATTAGTGATTTTTCTTGTGCAGTGTGTTAGTGTAGAGGTATTTGTGTGATCTTTGTAACCAAGGAAAAATGATCACCATTGTGCCTAATTATAGTTTAATTCGACTCAACGATCAATTTACATAATTCGTAGAACTATACAATTTATTCAAAATAATTATCTTATGATGTTAACACTTGTTGTTGGATATAGGGGGAGCATCATGAAGAATGGAAGACTTTGATTCAAGATTGGTTTTGAGCTTTCAACATGCTTGGATGCCTTGAAGTTGTAATTGATTCAAGTATAAGAGAAAGGCTAATCTGATGATCCATGCATTACATTCACTCATTTATTCATAAACTTAAATGGTTTTCATAAAGAATAACAAAGCTTTTATATTTTTGTTAAGGTTTTAATCTGAGTGAAAGGTTTTGGAAAAATGTTATTTTCACTGGTTTAATCGATTATCTTACAAATATAATCGATTATTATGTTCTTCGTTCAATCTAGAAAATCTTTATGAACATTGTAATTGATTACCCATTGGAATAATCGATTATTTGGCCTTTGTTTACAACAAAACTACTTTGTTAGTGATTTTAATCGATTACTTAAGTGTTGTAATCGATTACATAGTTAAAAGATTATTTTAAGCCATTTGTGATAATCGATTACCATTATCTGTAATCGATTACATAGGCTATTTGAGAAAAGTCACTTTCATGTCTTAATTGATTACCAAATCTTGTAATCGATTACACGTTCATTTTGAAAATATAAGTCTTCTGCTTTAATCGATTACCAAATCTTTTAATCGATTACATAGTACATTGTGTTATCCTGAGACTTCTGTCTTAATTGATTACAGCTTGGGATGATCGATTATTTTGCTCGTTGCTGAAACCCAAAAATATTCTTGAACAGTTTAATCAATTACAGTTAGTTACAAATTCTGTTATAAATAGGATTGAAGGCTTGACTTGTTTTCTAACTTTGAGAGATTATACCCATTAGTATTTCTGATCTCACACAAGTCTTCTAAGCAATTCCTAAGTGATTTTCTCAGTGTTTTTACTTCTTTCTTCATTCAAAACATCAATGGGTCTTTGAATGATTCTTAAGCAAGATTCTTTTCAAGATTAAGGAAAAGCATGTTTTGATCTAGTTTGCTACTCAACCTGATTTGGTAATTCATGTGCATTTCATTCATTGGATCATCAAGTTTTCTCTTTCCTTAATCTTTGTGTGTAAATTTGGTTCTAAATTTCTGTTGTATTTTGCTATTGTAAAGTGGGTTCTTCTTGCTTGGTTTTAGAGAAGGATTCTCTAACTCAAGAACAGAGTAGTATTCTCTGGTTCTTGCTCCTTAAATTTCTAATAGGTTTTAGATTTCTATTCTTTATCTAGTGTTGATAAAGGGGAGGTTTTTGTAAAAACTTGTAAGAACAAAAATTTATAATAGTGGAACTCTAATCTAGTGTTGATTAGAAGAAACTGGATGTAGCTTCAGTTGTGAAATGAACCAGTATAAATTACTTGTGTCTTTGATTCTATTTCTCTATCTCTCATCTTATTCATTGGTCTTTGATTCTTTGATTCATATTCATTATTCAACAAGTTCTGTTTTGATCTATTGATTTCTTGGGCTGAGACATTTGATTGAGTAAAAAGATTTCTTGGTTTTGAAAGTGATAAAGATCTTGAACTCTGATTTGAATGAGTTTTTAAAATACCAAGGTTTTAATCAATTCACCCCCCTCTTGGTTATTGTGAGTATTCTTATTATTTTCACTTGTATCTTTGCATTCTCTATCGAAAAACTATTTGCAATCGTCTCCATCCATTTGATCGAAACAACATGTTTTTGATGATCTTTTCTTCGTCTTTTCGAGGAGCAAGTAACTTTAACACTTTGTTGTCAAAAATAGTCTTCATCTTCTAAGTTTAGTCTCTTTGATTTATCATCGAACCAAACCAATCCATGTTCTTTTCGATTGTTATTTGAACATAATCTTAGTATCATATTTTTTCATTCTATTCAATTTTCATACATAGAAAATTTTACTTACACCTCTAACAATTTTAAATGAAATAAATGAGCTTCTTGCAGGAAAATTTTTTTTAACTAAAAATAAAATATCGTTAAGGAATGTAAATAATTTCTAGAAGAGTTATATAATAAGTTAATAACTGTTGTGATTGAGTAGTGGTTTTCATAATAAGTTGATGGGAATTCATTTATTGTTTGTATAGATTTATTTCCTAAAGTTAACATTTAAGTTATACCCACAATTAAAATCCTACATATATTGTAAATGGTAAAACTGATAACTAAATAAGTATTTGGGAATAATTTAAACATATTTTTTCTCCACCCATCTATAACAAGGCTAGTACGGATATTACACTAGCCACCTACACCTATTGGTGCCTACTAATCACTAAATTTTCTTAAATATCATTGCATATGTATAAATATTTATTTTTTTAAAATCACTAAAAACACAATATATTAGAAATTGGTACTTGAAGTACCCAAAGATACAAAGAAGGATGATGAGGTCCACAACAAAGCGGCTAGTTAAAAACTATTAATATCCAAAATAGGCATAAATAATTTTAACCGCAAAGATTGCGTTCAAACCCCAACATCATGATGCAAAGTAAATATGATACACATACATTGTCACCTCACCAAAAGCTAACCATAACTAAGATAATCACTCCCAAAAATCCATCCCATATGAATTTTTTTTCCATCCTTCTATAGACTCGTGCCAAATGCCAAACTCGCACCAACCACTGTGACAAGTAGCAATATTGTTGCACCAATGAACATATGAATACTGGAAACCCAAATCTAGCGCATGAAGCCAAGACCAAGTTATGAATTTTATTTCTTGTGACATCAGAAAGCCATCAATTGTATCTTGATTAAATATGCAACTATTCTTTTTTTGCCACACACACTAAATTACTGCACTCAAAATAACTTTCCAAATTAAACTTTCAACAGTAGATCTCCCAATGGTTGAATGCAACCAAAAGTGACTTGATAAATTCTCTGGTACAACAATCACAAAATTAGATGATGTCCACCCATAACATTCATACCAAATCGAACTCACTGTCGAACAAGAAATGAATAAATGTTGAGTAGATTTCCTATGATGATTACAGAGTGGACATAACAAATCAGACTCTTCCAAAATAATGTTCCTCCTCCTTAAGCTATCTTTTGTAGGAAGTCTATCTAGCATGACTCTCCAAATTAAGCATGTCACTTTACTTGGAATGTTGAGTTTCCAAATCTCCTAAAAAATTGGATTCATAGTCTCCAAAGGTTCCTCTTGACACCACAATGTATATGCAGAATTTGAGTTGTATAGTCTAGTTGGACTATTCAACGAAATCAAAGAATCATCTTCCCCTATATGTACCAATACATTCAACAAAAAAATGTTAAGTTGTGTAGTAAGCTCAGTCTCACACTCAAAAGGACTCCTCCTCCACCTAAGGTTTCAACACCACCTTTCACTCCTTCAAGAGCCCATCTTCCCATCTACCTCCTCTCTAAGTTCCAAGATAAGGAATAATCTTAGGAACAAATTTGCTAAACCATCATCCTCCACCCATTTGTCAATTCAAAATCTAATTTTATCTTCTACACCCACCTTCCATTTAATACCTAAATCAAACCAATTTTGTCCCACAACACTCCCCCCACACACCCTCTTAAAATCTCTCCACTATAAACTCTCTAAAGGAGATTTGCCACCACTTAAAAGACCATGCCATCCTTCATATTTTGAACCAAGAACTTCACACCAAACCCTTTTTTTGCTATGGAATAGATGTCACCTCCACTTGCCCAAGAGTGTTTCATTAAAACTCACCATATTCTTCACCCCTACTCCACCCTCCTTCTTGTTTTTACATATGTCCTCCCATTTCACCTATAGAAGTTTTTTATTATCTTCACACCCTCCCCACAAGAATTTTCTTTGGACCCCTTCAAGTTAATTTAGAGCACACCTCCCTTGGAATCTTGAAAAATGGCTACCAATTAGCAGGATAATGTGTATGTTCTAACTCATTTCTTGTTGCATTTATGGTTCATGCAATTTCTTTCTTTGATTAATTTATGTTTCATGTAATCTTTTCTTCCTACATTTATTCTCCAAACTTTATATGTTTTTCAATCTTCATTTCTTCCCCGAACTCAAACTTATTTATTCTTATTATTTATGTTTTTTGCAACTTTCTTTTTATTTTTCACTTTACTTTCAATTTACATTTCTGTTGTTTTAAATATTGATTGCATTTTAATTCAATTCACTTTCAAAAGTCATTTACATAACAAATTTTTTGTTTTCTTTACTTTTTTATAACTTTATTTATCAATCAACTTTGTGTTTTTATCTGTCTACAGAAATCTATATTATCAAAAATTATAGAATTGTTTCGAAAACTATTTTTATAACTAAACTCAAAATCAATATTTCTTGATTATTAGAAAACTACTTTGGTTACAAAGACTAATCATCAAAATGAATACTTTTGAATGTGATACAATAATACATGATTATGTTAAAATCTTATATGTCTTTGATTGATCTCATAATTCCTTTAATTGAAAATTATACCAACTGCTAGTTTGAATAAAAAGAACTTGAAATTGTTCTGTCGCACTAAATAAAATAAGTTGTTTGTGATTGATAAGAATCAAGTGCGGAAACAATGACGAATTATATTTCAATTATTTAATAAATTTTCACCATAAACAATGGTATAAAAAACAATTCTCGAATATTTTTCATTGTCAAAATGGAACTTCCACCAACTTCACAATTCCAAATTCTAAGAAGTTCTTATGACATATGTATGGTATTTCAACCAAGCATGTAAATCCAATATTTTTTTGTTGAAGTTTTTTTAAAAAATAATAATAATCCAACCCTGATGTTGGATTTATTCTAATTGAAAAGAGATTTTAGAATTTATCTTTTTCACTTCACTCAAAAGATAAATACAATGAGGCTTCTATTAATACCCACATTATTTGGACTAAGTATCAGAATAATGTGTTTATGTTGACGCTATAGTGTTTAAGAGATGAAGATTCTGAAACATCAAGACCATATAGTACATTAATGGTGAAGATCGAAGACAAAAGTTATCAATAGTGGAGATCGAAGACCAAAGTCGTTGACAATGAAGATTTATGAAAAGTTACTAGCCATTATGGGTAGTTATGAATCTTTGTATATAAATATCAAACTTGTACTATGTAATAAGGGTTAAAACTTGTAAACACTCACATATCGTCTTGTTCACGGTTGCAATGCTCATGGATCAATGAGTTACTATAATGTTTTCAACCATTTCAATTTCAACATTTTTACCGCATTCATATAGTAATTTTATCGCTCTCTTTTACATTTGTTGCACTTTTCTCGAAACCTCAATCTTCTTCATATCTCAATTTCTACTCGAAACTCTTTACTCCTTTAATTTTCTATATCTTTTTATTCGCACACTTTACTTTCTTCTGCACTTTTTATTTTAAAGTTGTTCTCATGATCAATTTGCACTTTACTTTTTTACTACATTTTTTTAATTTGTTCTTGTGATAAAAAATTAACACATTGGTTCATGATAAAAGACCTATCAACTATTAAGGTGGATAAAAGATCTCCAAAGAAAGTACATGTCGCTTTCTTCAAATATTTATAAGATTATATTTGTTCCCAATTTTCCTCTATTTTGGTCACTAAACTCTACCGCAACAACAATTTAAAACCTACCAACCTTCACAGAAGAAATAAACCAAAAAAACAAAGAATGAGCAAACGAAACTAACCTTGAAAAGATTTCTTGAGCACGTGACTCCTCCTCGCCAAAACTGAACCTGGTTTGTGCGGCGTTGTGTCGAACATCAAATGCAGGAGCTGAGAGGCCAAATCCCACTTCACCCCACCGGTTCTGAGCAAATTCTGAAACAGGTCATGCTGATCTTGTGGCTTGGGCTGGTAGCGTGAGAGTGAGATCCCGCTTCAGTTACACAGTTCAATAGGTAGGGCTGGAGAGGGAGATCCAATTTTTAGAGAGAGTGAGACAACAAGGTAGCGTGAGAGTGAGAAATTCTGCTAAAAAATAAATTTAAATTTCAAGAGAGTGAGATAGGGAGGTAACGTAAAAAGTGAGAAATTTTGGTAAAAAAGAAATTTAATTACATATAAGTTACCATAAGATTTGGAATGATTTAGACATAATTTATTTATTTGAATTTTGGAGAAACTTTTTTATTATTTAAAAATGAATTGTGTAAAGGTAATACAAAGAGAAAGAGACGTAAATATTTCAATAAAAAAATTATAACTACAACTATATATAATATTTAATTAAGTTTGTATTGAAAAACAAATTAAGTTTGGATTAAAAGAAAAGTGGTGGTACAACACCACTAAAAGCACTAGAACCCAAAACACAAAAATTTAAAAGTGATAAAAATATTTAATTTGAATTGTAACATTAACTAAATTGTTTGGATTATGCATTTTATTAAATTTTTTATGATGATGGAACTTATTATACGATTGGACAATATTTAGTAGTGTATAATTATTTTAGTTTTACTGACACCAAATAATTATAAGTATAAGACTTTGAAGTTATACCTACATCAACCAAATATAGGTACAAGTTTTATAAAGTTTCATATAAATCACGTAACCGTATGTATATGTTTTTTAGAATTTTTCCTACACTAAGTTTTTGTAGGTAATAATCCTTTTGAGTTCTACCTACACTAAGCGATCGTACTCACAAATTTTATGCAGTTTTACCTACACAAAATAGTTGTAGGTAGAAGTCATTTTTAGTTTTAATGAATTTATCTATACCAAATAATGGTAGGTACAAGTTGTTGAGTTTTACCTACATTATTCAATTGTAGGTAGAAGTATTTTTTAGTTTTACCTACACTAACTCATGAATGTAGATAAAAGGAGTATGTAGGCATAGATATTTTTCCTGTAGTGATTGATGGTTTCTTTCTTCTTTTTTATACTAGTAACTTTCCACTATTGGTAGCTTTTTTATTTCGTTCTTTTTTGGAAGCTCAACAGGCTAAATATAGTTTAGTCAAGTAAAATTTTGGCCAAGAGCAAATATAGATATCTCTTCTAAAAATTTTGCAGCCACCCAGAGCTAAGAAAAACTTTTCTTTCTTCTATCAAATTTATTTGTTGGAACACGGTCAATTTGACTTTCAGACTAACTACCAATATCTAAGAAAATACTCATATGGTTGGTAGCAATATTTTTCTAAGATCACCTGCAGAAAATCAAAACCCCAAATCCTGATGGAAATGCACCTTCTGATTATTATTTCCCTAATTGAAAAAATATTTAAAATATTTTTTTATTTGTAGGAAATATGTATGGATATCCTTGGATAACCACAAATATAAAAAAATCACCAGATAATTTTTTAAAGGGTAACAGGCAGGGTACGCATATTCTTGTTAATAAGGCGTTTAGTGGGTACCTAATAGTTTCTACCTATGCACGCCCTGCTCTATCGCATTTTCATTTCTATTCACATTACAGATTAATTTGGTTTCTTACATTATAAAATGGTCAATTAATTCTATCAACAACTTGGGCTTTGAATTTGATAACTTTCAATCAATTTGGTTCTTGACAATAAGGACAAAATTAATTGATAGATAACGAACTCACTAAATTGATTGGTACTACTACAATTATAACGACCATAATTAACAATTGCTAAAGTCATATATTAAATTAACATGTCCTAAACATTAATGACTAAAATGAATGATAGCTTACTAATTTTAGGGACTCAATTTTTTTTATAATTTTAAAATTAAAATAATTAATAATTATAATTTCAAAAATTAATAAGTTAGTAGTCCGAGTAGAATTGTGTTCTATTATTTTAAGTAAGATTTCGATTTGAGTCATGTGAATGAAAATAATACGATTGAGAAGAGAAATCTTACTCAAAGTAATCAATCAAATTTTTTGACCAATATTAATTATCAACAAAGTCAATAAGTGTTTTCTACCAATAAGATGATTATAAAAAAAAAAAGACACTACTTTGATGGATTTTTTGCCCTTGATTATTAATGAACTTAATTATCTCTAACAAGGTATATCAGTCGAAGTTCTTTTAATTTAGTTAGTAGTATTTAATTCGAATTTGAATTCTTGAGAAAAAAATAAAATATTTTGAATTAAAAAATATTAATGTGATAAATTTTATAAAGAGTGTCTTATCACCTTTAATAATGTTATCCAACTTGGGTTCGAATAGGATGAGTTAACCAAAAGATCATAAGTGACCACTTTCTTATCAAACTGAAAACAATATAAGCATGTCATTTTCTTATAGAAAATAAATGTTAGTTTAGTTTGTATAACTTTTTTTTTCTTGAAATGTTATAAATATTGTTGTTTTCTTTATAGAAAAAAATAGGAGTTACCTTTTATTTTTTTCAGAAGAAGATATTTTTTTTTAGATTTTTTCAAAATCATATAACTATGCAATAAAATGTTGAACATACTTTCAGTAAAATGTGAATATTGAAAAAATTCATGGGTATCCATAGACATGACTGAATATTTATTTGGTAAGATAGATAGCAGAAAATTATTACCCATATCTATCTCATTTTGTTGACACATCTTTAATTATATTGAATTTTATATATGTAATATTTTAATTTGAGTGCACAGTCTTAATTGTTAGGCCTACAATGGCAAGCACCTAGAGTTAATACAATTTATCCTATCGATAGTTATGTGTTCTAGAAGTGTCATCGAATGAAAGAAGACTTAGAAGATGTTTGGATTGTCAGTATTAACTTTTGTTTGCACTCAACTTTTGCTTTTAATAAGCATCCTCTTCGTTGTTTCTATATTGAAGTTACTTCGTACTTCATGCAAGCTACGGTAAAATCGTTGAAGATCAAAATACGCACTTAATCCATTCATTTTTTGTTTTTATGATATTGGGTGCATAATACCGCTAGTGATATTTTTTAGAGGAACACTATTGGTGATATGACTACAATAAATAAGCAAAATTTCATGTAATGCACCAATTAATTTGTGGTCGATGACAATCTCTAGTGTTGCCCAATCACTTCGAACTCTATGTTTTCCTTTGTCTCTTGACAACTGAGGCATTCTACTTCCACAGCGTCACAATGTCCCTTCATGCTAGGGCATTGGCCATTAAATGCCAAAGTGCTGCCTGCTTTTGTATAAGCCTGGAAGTCCTTTTGCCCACATAATTTTTTTGTCATGCATTTGTTTGACTTTCTTGACTCCTTTCACACACATCTCATCAACAATTCTTCATTGCATGCCTTTCCTGTGTACAACGTTCCTTCAAAGCTAATAAAATCCTTGGTCACTTTTGTCATTACTTTCTCCTTCAAGGTTCTTTCAATAGGCGTTCTCTTCTTTTAAAAGCGTTGCGTTGTAAAAGAAATCAATTTAATCATCACAGTCATTGTTAAGCTACCGAGTACCGATTCGATCGACATTTTCACATAAATATTTGTAGTGAATCTTCTGACTGCAAAATCAATTCAAACACGCCAGCTAAAAATCGTCTATATTGCTTATTGGCATAATTTTCCCTCTTCTTGCATGCTTTTTTTTGAAAATTTGGAAGAATTGGAGATAGATATCATGAGTTTAACAACTCACGTACGCACAAATCAAATTATTTGAAGGATAAGATTTTGAGAGAGAATTAAATTTGGTTAGACCATGTGTGATTGATAAATAAAGATTGATTTTTTAGCAAGCTACAAAATGTCTCATCAGATATTTATAGTTAAATTCTCTTGCATAGTTTTAAAAACTGGTCCAATGATTAATTTGATCATGGCATTGAATCATTAGATTAATGGTCAAACTGGTGGGTCACTAGTTGACCCGCATGACCTAATATGTAATAAAAAATAAAAAAAATTTATATCTATCTTAAAATCTTTATCCAAACACATTGAAATTCATAAGTCTTAACAAACACAAACAAAATATAAAGAACGCAAGTTAAAAAAAATGACTATAATCTCTAACTTTTAACATCAAAGGCATCAACGACAACATATATCAATATTCACACTAAAATGAAATACAGCTATATCACATCAATGTAGATTATAAAATATAAAAAATCAATCCAAAATTTCAAACCACATTTTTTAAAAATGATCCAGGACCACAATTTCACCGGCAGCTTAACCGCAATTGCAACCACTTCTAAATCAATTTAAATTTAACTCAACAAAAAAATGCAATTGCAGCTGTAAAAGACTCTCAACAATGAATGAAAAGATTAATTTAACTCAAAATCACACACAAAAAACTAAAATAAAACAAAATGAAAAAGAAGAAAAAAAATTTTAATTGGACTCACTTACAACTCTAGACAATGTTGCAAATGAACTGAGTGAGTCTAATAGGATGTCGACAACACAAGACCGTGATGAGAGGAAGGAAGCAGAGGTTGGCGAGCGGAGCGACAACGTAGAGCGTCTGAGCGAGACTGCGAGAGAAAGAAGGATAGGCCGATAGAGTTTTTAAAATTAAAATGGATTCAAATTGAAATTATGTCGTTTTGACTGTAATAAAAAAAAGGTGATCCAATGCGGATCGAACTTGTAACTCAATCCAGTCCAGCCATCAGGTTTAATCGCAAACTCGACCGAATCAATCTGAATCATTCTAGATCAAAAGTACACCCGATTGAACTTGTAACTTAACCTAATCCAACCACCAAATTATGATTCCACCAATAAAACTGACTACATCAATCCGAGTCTTAAAACTTTCCTCCTATGATTCTTCTTGCATATATGCTCATCTATTCCTCCAACCTGTCAATCATGAAACTAGCTTCACTGGTTTTAAGGATTCCAAAATTCTCCACACATATTTGATCCGTGTATAAAGCCTAAGCGAGATTCTTTACCCTATATATAGTTGCCTTAGTTGTTTGAGATGATACACTTGCGCAACTAATCTTTTGTCTTACGAGGTATCTTCATCACTTAGATCGCTTTCACTTTCCTTCATCAGTGAAAACACCATACTTGTGTCCTCTATCAATTAAAACCTTATATTTTATTATCAGTAAACTAATATTTTATTCTTTTATACTTTACGTACGTGTTTTATATTGAAATCTGTATATTCAACAACAAAAAACAAAATAAAATTACAGTCTGTGAAATACACTGATGAACACTTGTTAATTAGCCACTAATTTCTCATTTATTTATCCAATACGTACTTGTCTCCTCAATCAAATATATATTTTTTTAATGAAAATGATTCTGCATGTTTTATATGAAATATTAGATTTTATTTTTGGTATTAAATTTTAGAAAATTTTAAATTTTTAAGTATTCTATCCCTATACAAGAAAAGCGACCTATGCTTTGCATGCAGTGGAAAAGAGCACAGGTGAAAAATAAAACCAATAAATTAGAATAATCCCATTCGAGTATATGAAACAAAAGAAAAAAAGTTAATTACAGTTGAAGTCGCAAACTGTCCTAATGTTGAGCAGATTTAATAGAGTAATAGAAATATAAATTAGAGTATGTCTTCTAAAGAGTTTCTAATAATTTTAGGGGATTTTGATATTGTTATTTTTTTAACTCATCAGATTACATGTCACTTTTTTTTATTTTTTTTTTCAAATTAGTCCATGATTATTTTTTTTAAAATTTTTAAATACAACTTTTTAAATTAAAAAATATGATTAAAAATAATTTTAGAATCCTATTTTTTTTAATTACTTTCAACATTTTTATAAAAATATCTATTTTTTTGTAAAATATAAGACCAGAATATTTAGATGAATACTCTTTTTTTGTTAATTATTTTCTTTAACCTTAAAGATGTTTTTATTAATTAATATAAAATAGATTTTTTTTATAAAAAGTGTTGAAAGTAACTAAAAAGATTTTAGGGTTTCAATTTTTAAATTTACTTATAATAATATTTTTTAATTTAAAAATGTTACTATTTTAAAAATAATAATCAAAGACTAATTTGAAAATCAAATAATTAATGAGAAGATGACATCTAACTTAATTGGTTAAAAATCAAATAGTATCAAAACCCGGAAAATTATTGGAGACACCATAAAAATTCTTATATTTTCTTATATATGACTTAATTAATAGCTAATATCTCTTAAAGTATAAGTCATTCTTAATTTATCTTGTTTAATTTTAACTGTTTTGAATGAATTGTATATATTTCCTTTTTAATTTTAAATATTTTAAATTTAAAATTAAAACTTAAAAATATTTATAATACACGAAATTACTTATAATTACTGAGAAAAATAAAACTTAAAGATTTTCTTGATATGACTCAATTTCAAATCATGGATAAGGCTGAAAGTTAATTAATTAGGTGGGTCAGTCTACGCATAACTTGATCCATTAACAACTCAACGAATTAAACAAAGCAAAGCATTAATTTTTTATGTTTGACTAATTAGCTTTTAAGAATTCAAATATATAAACAGTAGCTTAATGCTTTGTGTCCTGCACAGGTATTCAGTTTATAATGTTTTTTTTATATTATTATATTATTATAATATATTTATCAATTATATGACTCATATATGTAAAAGAAGTTGAATTAGAGATCCATTTAAGTCAACCCTATAAGATTTTTATTAATGCTATCTCTTCTTTTTTAAAATTTTATATATATTAGTATATATGTAAAAATATAAATAAGATAATTATGAATATTAATATTAATATATATATATATATATAGTTTTACATTATAAATGTCTTATTGATTTTTTTTATACCAAAAAGACAAAAACAATGCATAAAAGATTGTGGATAGTGATGATGATGGCAATGGGCGAAATGGGTGCAAATAATAGTCGCTTTGTCTCGTCGTATAAATATTCTCCATGTGATTGCTAGTTACTCACATCCCTTATATTCCTTATATTGATACTTCTTGATTTTTTTTAAGATCCGGAGATATCCACGGGTACCCATGGATATTTTTGCAAAAATAAAAAATATTTTAAAATATTTTAACAATCATTTTTGTTGTAAATTTGATTCATTTTAATATTTTCTTGAAAAAATAATTTTAATTATTACAACTAACTAACGTTATTCAAATATTCTTCAATCTATATAATTAAAAATGCACTTGAATAATTCTAAATAAATAATTGTGAACTCCAAACAAAATTATGTAAAATCAATCTCAAAAATATAAACTCAAATAAAAGTACACTTAAATATAAGTTCAAATAAAAATATACTCCAAAATATAAGTACAAACAAAAAATATTTATAAATAATATTTACATATTTAAGCTTCATAAAAATAATAATATTTAAGTATTTTAATATTAACTGATAACATGTATCTGCAAGTACAATTACCATGATATTCAGGCGTGTCTATTAACAAACATGTAATAAAAATATATGTACTGTATTCATTAACAAACATTTAGTATCTACTGCATATTTTATCTACGAATATATGTATATATGTGGTATAGATTTCTTTGTCATTCCTAATTACGCATATTATTTTTAATTAAATATGAAAAAATTTACTAATATTTATTTTCATAATATTTTTAATTAAAAGATAAAATATTTTTCTAAATTTTGTAATTAAATGGTTGAACATAAATAAAAATATTAACAAACATTATATATTAAATTGATAATTATATTACTTGATTAATATTTTAATTTATTATAATAAATATTTTTAAAAGTTATTACAATTTAGAATTTAAGATACATATTTAATTAGAGTAAAAATTAATTATATATTCTTATCAAATTGTTTATGGACAATTTT
>PYAF01000229.1:722450-753064 GCA_007407185.1 Glycine tomentella
TTTTTTGAATTACTTTTGTTTGTTATTTTAATTTGTTGTATTTTAAAAAATTGCATTTGGTTTTTCAGTTATTTTTTCATGTAATTAATTTTAAAAATGGAAAAAAGTAGTTTAATTTTATTATTTAATAATGTAAGTAATGTTAAATTTTTTAATTTGGTTTAATATTTTGTATATATTTTTAAATCATTGTAGTAAAAAATTTAGTAATTTATGTTATAATTACTTTGAATTATGTTTAATATTTTAATCAATTTTGTAAATTGTTGTAGTAATGTTAAAATGGAAATTTGTAGAGATTTATTGTTGGATGAAAATATTTTGGTAATAATTAATTTTATTTGTTGAGGAACATGATCATCATCGTGCGTACATAGGTAATACCGCTGCCTATGCAATAAAGAGATAACATGTGAGAGAGATGACATAAATTATATAATAGGTATTAAAGATTTAAAAGGAAAAATTGGAATTTAAGATTTAAAAGAAAAAATTGGAGTATACTTAATAAAAACGGGGTGTAATTAGCAGGTTTCAATTTTTTTGAGTAACTTATCAAAAAGAGGGTACATTTAGAAAGTTTTAATTCAATTTTACTTTACACGAATTTAAAGTCATGTGATTGCTCAAGTCGTGGAGACATTGACTAGCGTGCACGTTTTTTAAAAAAAATTGTCCAAATGCCACGCGAACAGTAGAATATCCCAGACTGTCACGCGATCTATTTCACTCCAAGGCCTAGCGAAAAACATAGCTGACGTGGCATAATTTTGTTGGCAACATATTTCGCTACAGGGACAAGCTAAATACGCGGTCAACAACAGGTAGTCCACGTGGCCTGTCATGTATTTTGCTTGGCCCCCAGCGAAATACTTGCAATGGTCCCAAAAAAAAGAGCCGTTGTCGACACGTGTCACGTGCGGATGAATTCGCTGCAGGCCCCAGCGAATTACGTATACGTGACCCACTTGCACAGAAATTGGTGGTGATATTGATTATATAAACTTCAAATGGTCATAATTTTTGATAAAAATGTCCGATTGAGGTGTACTATACGTCAAAATACTCGAAATTCAGAGAAGCCTTGGTAAACTTCTCGAAGGGAATCTAGTCAACTATTTTTTTCAAAAATGCCTCCAAGTAGGTGGAAATTAGGATTTAGGATTTAATCATTCAAAAATGTACTCCAAATACTTATCGGATTTCGCCCCACAAGCACTTATCAGAGATTCTTCTCTTAATTTCGAGCATTTTGACATATCGTACTTCTTAATCGAACATTTCCATCAAAATTTATGACCATTGAAGTTTATATAATTAATAGCACCACCAATTCCTGCAGCGAAATCATGCATACATGACACTTGTAGAGTTGTGTTAGTACTCCATGTATTTCGCTATGTCCCTTAGTGAAATACTAGGGAGCTGACATGTGTCCTATCCCTACTGTTCTCGGTCACTGACAGTTTGACCATGTATTTCGTTGGGACCTGTAGTGAATTACGTGGCCAACATAATGACCCCATATAAGCTTACCTATTTCACTGGACTTTGTGGCGAAATATGTCACGTGGCATTCTGTAAAAATTAATGTGTGCGTGGGCAATTTGTTTTTAAATTCGTGGCACAATGGTCAATATCTGCAAGTCGTGCTAGATTTCAAATTTTTAATTAATTACAAAATTTACGGTTTGAGTTAATTAATTAACAAAATAAAAATAAATAAATATAACAAAAATTAATTATAACACAAATACTAAAGTATTAAATAAAATGGTATAAAAAAATAAGTACAAAATATTAAATCAAATTACAAATATAAAAATTACTTTCATTTTTAAATAATTAAATAAAACTAATTTTTATAATCTAAAAAAACAAACGAAATTCTAAAAAAACAATGAACAAATACTAAGCAACTTTTCAAATTTTTACAAAACCAATCACGAAATTAAAACTAAAATACAATCAAATAAAAAAATTAAGAAAACAAAAATGGGTTTATGTAACTCATTTACGAAAACCATAGAAAATAAATTACCAACCAAAAATTAAACCAAATGCAAGTAATAACCCATAATACATATAAACAATTTACGAAAACCATAACAAATTAATTAAGCAAAATAAAAAGCAAAAATACCAAAAAAATAGATTATGTTACTATGACTTTTCAAGGAATTTTTATAAAAAAAATACACCAAATCATAAATATACACAAAAATTTAATTAACAAAAGCAAAAAAGTCAAACACTATATAACTTTAAAGTCAAGTCGTAAATATTTACAACTTTAGACTTTTAAATATAAAACCTCGGATGTAAAAAAAAAAAAAAAGAACAATGAAATTGTAAATAAATTTATGATTTCACTTAAAAAAAACAAAAAATATAAAAGTCCTAACAGGTATTCAGGATTTTTTTAACCCCCAAGTCAAAAAGTCCGTGAATGGCTCTCTCCCTATCCATAGCCGGACCTCCCCACTTGAAACAGTGATCAGACTATTGAGTGTTTACGTTCGTGACAACGAAGCCAAGCTATCCAGCTATACTTGTCAACTCCTAAAACTTCATATTTTAATTCACTCTACCCGTGAAGTCCTCCATCTCCGTTCACCCCACCCTACTTTCAATCAACCCCACTAAATTAGTTAGTTACAAATTAATCACACATTCTTTTAACATTTGTATTAAGTAATTAAGTTTACCAACACTATGTTAATCCAAGTGAAATTGAGCAAGAGTCTCTTGAGATTTTGGATTCGAACCTAAAATGTAAGGAAAGATTTCGGTAAACAAGATAAATCAGGTTCTTCTATAGATATTTGTTATCAGCAAAACCTATAATATGATAAAGAAAAACAGTAATTAAGTTCAGCAAATTAAACCTATATTCAAAGGCAATTCACGTTTGCTTATAATTTACTCTTAAATGGTAAATCAATGAAGCATACATATATTGAAGAAATTTGATATTAACATCTTTGAGGCTTTATAACCTTTATTATTTAATTGTCATCCGATATCTAGTTACAACTATGTGTGTCTTTGTTCTAATTAAGCAAATCTCGCGTGTGAAAACGTACATGTTCAATGTATATATGGTTCTAACACGAAATCAAACACAACATATATATACACACACTGTGGCGAATGCACCATATCTGTTGGGGAACAATTGGCTTCATTGAATTTTTTTTATTTGTTAATATATAAAAATAAAATTTGCCTCATAAATAATTAAATATTATTTTTATTGGATTTTTTTAACCTAAAGCCTGAGAGTGTGTTTGAATAGAAAATTTTAACTAAAAAAAATAATTTATCAGAGAATTAAAATTTTTAAATCTAAAATTCATTGTTTGGATGTTTTTATATGAAGAATTTAAATTTATGAAATTTTAAAAATTAAAAATGTGAAATTTAAATTTCCTTCTAAAACGTGAGAAATTGAAATTCTCTTCTGCCGTTGATGTCCTAGCGCTGACACAAGGACATGACGATGTCGCTGCTGCAGCGGGACACCAACTTGGCAGTGCCGCTTCCTCCTCCCCTATCGATTGCTGCTGCACAACATGTGATTATGTTCTCAGAGCTAGAAAGGCTAAATCACATCAGGAGTGCGAGCGGCGGGACGATGTACAGGGTGGTCCACCGCACTAGCGGGCGTGTGTACATGTTGAAGGTGATATATGGTCACCATGAGGAGTCAATGTGGTGGAAGATCCACCAGAAAATCCAGATCCTCTGTGACGTGGACGATCCGAACGTGTTGAAGTACCACGAGATGTACGATCAGAAAAGTGAAATCTAGGTGTTGTTGGAGTTCATGGATGGAGGGTCGCTGGAGGGGAAACACATCCTGCAGGAACAGTAGCTGGCAAATCTGTCTTGACAGATTCTGCGGGACTGTCGTACCTGCACCGACAACACATCGTGCACAGGGACATCAAGTCCTCGAATCTGCTGATAAACTCGCGGAAGCAGGTGAAGATCGTTAACTTCAGGGTGCGTCGGATTCTAAATCAGACGAAATTTTATAAATGAATAAATTTAATTTCTTTAACCAAACACAAAATTTTGAAAATGAAAGAATTTCAATTGAAGCATTTGAATTTTTTAAAATTTAAAATTCTTTAAAATTTTAAATTGCCTCATCCAAACAATCTCTGCACAAATATAAGACATTCAATACAAAAATTGCATGCTCAAGTCCAAACCATTTAGTCCAATTCTCATTAATTTTACACTAATGAAAAAAAACACGCATAAAGTATATCGTTTCATGTAATATCCAAGATATTCAAGAGGAAGTATCATGGTGTATGCATTTTGCATATGATATTGTGCTTATGATGAGACCAAAGATGGTGTTAATAGGAAATTGGAATTGTGGAGAAACACTTTGGAGTCCAAAGGATTCACGATAAGCAAGAGCAAGACGAAATATATGAAATGTGAGCTTTCACGGGTAAGAGATAGTGATCAAGACACAGTGCATCTATTTGGTCAAGATGTACCCAAGAAAGATGTTTTTAGATACTTGGGATCAATGTTGCAAAAAGGTAGGGAGATTGATAAGGATGTAAATCATAGAATTAGAGCAGAGTGGATGAAATGGCAGAGTGCATCGGAGTTTTTGTGTGACTGCAAAATTTCCCTTAAGGTAAAAGGAAAATTCTATAGAACAATTGTAAGATCGACAATGCTATATGGAGCAGAATGCTGACCAACACATAGGCAACATGGACATAAAATAGGTGTAGCAGAAATGAGGATGTTAAGGTGGATGTGTTGATATACAAAGATAGATAAGATAAAAAATGAGGATATTCAATGAAAGGTATCAATGGTATCGATATGTGAAAAGATGAGGGAGCATAGGTTGAGGTGGTTTGGGCACGTTATGAGGCGACCACTGGATGCTCCAGTAAGAGCAAAAGTTTGTTACCAAGAGCTCGACACAAAGAGAGGTAGAGGTCGACCAAAACTTACCTGGGAAAGGTAGTTAAATAAGACCTAATGGAGTGAGATATAGATTGGCAGACGGTATGTCTTAGGATAGAGTGGAGAAAAGCTATAAGTTGTTGGATATAGGGGGAGCATCATGAAGAGTGAAAGACTTTGATTCAGAAATGTGTTTTGAGCTTTCAACATGCTTGAAGTTTTGTAAATGAATCAAGTGTAAGAGAAAGGCAATCTGTTGATCCTTGCATTGCATTCATTCATCCATTAACAAGCTTAAATAGTTTTCATTAAAACATCAAAGTTTTTATCTTTTTGGTTAAGGATTTAATCTGATTAAAAGGTTTTTGGAAAAATATTTTTTTACTGTTTTAATCGATTACTTAATGGTATAATCGATTATTTTGTTCTTCGTTCAATCTGGAAAAACCTTCATGAACAACTTAATCGATTACCTATCGGATTAATTGATTATTTAGCCTTTGATTGAAACTGAACTGCTTTGTTAAATGTTTTAATCGATTAGTGTAATCGATTACATAGTTGAAAACAGATTTTAAGTTTTGCTGGAATAATAGATTACCATCATTCGTAATCGATTACATAGTTCATTTTGAAAATCCTAATTTTCTGACTTAATCGATTACCATCATCCGTAATCGATTACACAGTTCATTTTGTGAAACTGAACTTTCTGCCTTCATCGATTACAGCTCGGTTTAATCGATTATTTTGCTCGTTGCTGAAACCCAGAAACCTTCTTGAACATTTTAATCGATTAAGTGATAATTTAATCGATTACATAAGTGTTTTAATCGATTATCTGGCGTGTTTAATCGATTACATTTAGCTACAAAATCTATTACAAATAAGTTTGAAGGCTTGACTTATTTTCTAACTTGATCACTTTGTATTTCTGAGTATACAAAAGCCTTCTAAATCTTTCAAAGTGATTTTCTGGGTTCTATTACTTCTTGCTTCATTCAAAACATTCATGGGTCTTTGAATGATTCTTGAGCAAGAAACTTTTCAAGGTTAAGGAAAAGCATGTTCTGATTTTGTTTGCTAGTCAACTTGACTTGGTAACTCATGTGCATTACATTCATTGGATCATCAGGTTGTCTCTCTCCTTAATCTTTGTTTGTAAATTCGTTTTGAATTTCTGTTGTAATTGGCTATTGTAAGTGAGTTCTTCTTGCTTGGGTCTAGAGAAGGGTTCTCTAACTAAAGAACAGAGTAGTGTTCTCTGGTTCTTGCTCTTTATAAGTCTAATAGAGTTTTAGATTTCTATTCTTTATCTAGTGTTGATAAATGGAGGTTTTGTAAAAGCTTGTAAGAACAAAAATTTATAATAGTGGAACTCTAATTCAGTGTGAATTAGAAGAAACTAGATGTAGCTTCTGTTGTGAAGTGAACCAGTATAAATTGCTTGTGTTTTTGTTTCTATATCTCTATTACTCATCTTGTTCATTGATTCTTTGATTCATATTCATTGTCCAACAAGTTCTGTTTTGAGCAATTGATTTCTAGGGGCTGAGTTATTTGATTGAGTCAAAAGATTTCCTGTTTTTGAAAGTGATAAAGATCTTAAACTCTGATTTGAATTAATTTTAAAACACCAAGGTTTTAACCAATTCACCCCCTCTCTTGGTTATTGTGAGTATTTCTATTTTTTTCATAAGCTTGGTGAAGGGTTAAACCCATTAATAGTTCTATGTTTTAGTCATTCCCTTGTTTTAGTTTTTTTCCTCTTCTTTTCTCCTTTCTTCCTTTCACCCTTCTTTTATTTTAGCTTATTTTTTTCTCTCTTTTATCTTATTTCCACTTTTTGTTTTCCCCTCTCCCTTTCTCTTTCTTTGTCTCATTTCCGATTTATCATTGAGTTCATCTACCATTGATCCCAATTAACTTGGGTTAAAAGTGTTGTTGATGATGTATTAGATTATTATATTTTTTTTCAAAAATATTAGTATAATAATATATTAGATTGGATAAAGATAATAAAAATATAAATAAAGAAAGATTGATTAAACAAATATCCAAATATATAATTTCAAATTACACACAATGCTTATATAAGGATGAACAATTCATTTTCTTATAACCACACATTTTAATGAAGGGTTTTACATTTCACACACTAAATTAATATTGACAATGAAAAATCATAAAATATTTTTCAAAGTATGAAAATGCTTAGAATACAATTATAATTTGTAGAAAACTACTTTAAATTTCTTTTATCATGATATTATATATTTTGTAATACCTTATGATGTTTTACTTTTGCGAAAACATTAGAAATTATTTCTTATCCCCACTAAGAAATTTTCTTGGATCCGTCACTACATACATATATATCATAACTTTTTGTGTGGATCATGCAGTATCGGATCCAGAAATTTTTTTAGTGGGAGAAAGAAATAATTTCTAATATTTTCACAAAAGTAAATATCACAAGGTAATACAAAATATATAATATCATCATAAAAGAAATCTAATGTAAGTTTCTATAAATTATAATTGTCCTCTATGCATTTTCATACTTTGAAAATGTTCTATGATTTTTTCATCATCAATACTAATTTAATGTGTGAAATGTAACACCTTTCATTAAAATAACCAAGACTAAAACGTCATTAATCCCGATTTCTTTGTATCAAGAGTAAAAGAAAAACGCTCCTAAAAGAGGTATGTATTTTACATAGCTCTTGAAATAAGTAATTCGAATTATTCGTTATCTTTGTCTCAATAGAATTTCTTGGTTTTCTTCCTTTTTCTCAATCCTTAAGCAACTTATTAATGCCAATAGAGATGGTTTATTTGTGTGATTTTAGGAAAAAGAAATTGTTTATTCTTATACTAGTCATTAACCCGTGCATTCGCACGGGATATACCGATTTGTTGTGTTTTGTTCCGCTTCAAATTGAAAAACTATTTTTATAATAAGTATATAAATATTTTAGAAATGAAGAAAATGAATTTACAATAATAATAAAAAATTATGTTTGTTGTGTGTAATATAAAGATATGACAATTATAAGTAAATACACGAATGAAAATTCTAATACTTATTTGTATGTATTTTTATCTTCGATTGTGTCTGTTAGCATTCCTTTTGCATGTGTAATAAAGATAGATTATTTAATAACAATAGGTATATAGATGTAGTGTAATATAATTGTAGGCACCTGAAGATGAATTTGTAATATAGTACTCCTTAATAATTTTGTTAATATCTTACAAAATTCTAACTTATAATAGAATATTGTCTATAAATCTAATTGATGGGTCACAACAATTTCAAAAAGATTAAAAACTTAAATAATTTGAGTGGAATATGACTAATATATGGTTGATTGAGAACCTATTAGAATTTTAATTCATATAATCACTATAAGATAAAGATATGAGATTGATACAAAAAATGAAAAAATTAGCTTGAAACAAAAATACTAATTTTCAATCTAAGTAAGAATTGTAATATGTAGCAAACAACTTTTAGTTATGAACTTAAATTAAAGAAAAAAACTTAAAACTTTAAACAAAATTAATACCTTCATTTCCTTCCATTTATCCAAATAATACCTACATTTCCTTCATTTCTACTTAATACCTCCATTTCTTTCAATTTACCCAAATAATACATTCATTTCCTTCCATTTGTCTTGCATGTTTTCTCCACTCTGAACCTTCATCTTCTACTTAATCATCAACTGGATTACTTTTATTCACTTCTGTTTGTGTCAATGCTCACTTTTATAGAGGTCCTGCATCAAATTTCACAATTAAACATTCCATTAATCTTTTACCCGTTCACCTAAATTTCTGCAATAGACATCAGTTTTCATTTACTAACTTTTTTAAAACAAATATAATTGAATTATTGATTAAAAATAGGAGTAATATTAACAAAAGATAAGCAACAACAACAACTAAAGATTGTATATGAAAAATTTTTACTCTATGAGATAATATCAAACTAACGGAATCAACTGAAAAGTTTCCATATGAAAAGTCGTCTCAAAAGTGTCATAAATTTAGAAGTAAAATGAGAAATAAGGAAACATATCCAAAAATGTCATTTTGACATTTGATCAAACACATAATTTGCAACCAATAAATCAGTCTAGAATAAAATCAAAATAAATATTTAAAAAAATTCTCCAATTCTCATCTATTCTTATAAAGACCCGTTTAATATCTTTTTCCACAAAATACTTTAACCCATAGATCATATCAAATAAACATTTTAAACAAATTTAGTCCATATTCACAATATTAAAGAAATTTTGATGAAGGAGAAAAATCAAAGAAAGTAATTAGTCAAACCAAAATCAACCAAGAAAATAGAAACTAAGAAAATTGTTCAGATTTGTTGCTACAGATCACTATAAATCATGAAAAAATTATGAAGAAGTTGTAGTCACAGTGGCCGGCAAAGTCATTTTCAGCGAGGGTTGCGATGCTGAATCCTAAACAAATAAATAAAAAGATATTTCACTGGTTTATTTTTAGAAGAGAGAAAATAAATTGAATGAATGAAAAAGGTAAGAGAAGAGAGAAAAATGGTGAGAAAACAGAGAACATCGAAGAAGAAGAATGTTTGAAAGTTGAGAAAAGAGAGAAGATGATAAGGAAGATATTTAAACACACCTAACTCTTAAAAAGGTAGTTAAGACAGCATATCATCTAGACTGGAAAGATATTTAAAAAATTGCAAGATTTAGTATAGTTTATTAATGACAAAATGGATGTGCAACAAAAATAAGAGAAAGAAAGAAGTGAAGTTCAATAATTATTTTTGCTTGTGATAATATACATATGTTGAAATGAGGCCAAAGGCAATTGATCCACTTAAGGTTTTATTTCTGTGCAAACTTGCCAATAATTAAACTTAGCTAATTGAGGTGATAACCGATAACAATGAGAAATATGAAGGGCCCAAAGGAGAAAATTGTGAAAATCATAACATAAAATGAAAGGAGACAACTGCACTCTAGACAATTGTCAAGTTAATTAATAAGAGAAAGAAATAAGTGGAGTTCAATAATAATTCATTCTTCTTGTGATAATATACCTCTGTTGAAATCAAATCTTAAATAATGGATCCACTTAAGACTCCATCTCTTATTACGTCTGTGCAAACATGTCAGTAATTAGACTAAGTCAATTGAGATGAGAACTAACAATATTGAGAAATATGAAGGACCCAAAGTAGGAGATTATGAAAATCATAACATAAAATGCAAGGAAATCACTGCATTTTTATGTACAGATGTTAAGTAAAAAAGAGAGGAATTACTATATCACCAGTGGTTTAGAGTTTTTGAAACAAAAAATTAAAATAATATTGAGATTTTGTATTTTTGTAACTGGCTAGTACGACTGACTAAGTGTTAAAGAGATAACGTGTGAGAGGTATGAAAAAAATATATATATTTTTTTATCAAAAAGGGGATGTACTTAGCAAGTTCTAATTTGAAAATATTGGAGTATACTTATAAAAAAAGATGTGTAATTAGCAAATTAATATTCAATTACCATTTTGCCCCCATTTTTTGCCAAGTGTCATAAACATAGGATGTCCAATTTTATAATTTTGCTAGCCATTAGTTTTTATATATGTATAGTAGATAAGCGTTGTACCTAATTTGAAATTATATCTTTTAAGATTTGCTTAACCAATCTTTTTTTATCTCTTATTTTTATTATCTTTATCCAATCTAATATATTATTATACTAATATCTTTTAAAAACATATAACAATCTAATATATTAAAACAATTTACTTTTAATAAAAGATATTAGATAATCGTTATTTAAATAATTATTCGATTACTTTTGAGATATTACATGAAATGATGTGCTCTATATAGTGTATGATGTTTTTTTTTTTGTGTTAAGGTAATAATAATGAGAATTAGGTTAAATGGTTTGGACTTGAACATGTAGTTTTGTAATGAATGTCTTATGTTTGTTTGAGCTTTGGATTAAAAAAATTCAAGGAAATAATATATAATTTTTATGGGGCAATTTTTTTTTTCATACATAAACAAAAAAATTTAATGAAAGCAATTTGCCCACGACAAATAATGTGCATCCTGTTAGAAATTTTCCTTTATGCGGGCAACATTAATTAATTAGTTTTGTATTTTAAAATAATTGGGTTAATGGATATTCCAATTTTTATTATTTGGTTGGCCCATTGTGATTATGTGTAGTTGGGCTTATAGCATCTTTTGATATTGGGCCTAGTTGGACAACAGTGTAGACATTAGTGTGTGACTGGACTTCTATGATGGATGGACCCATCAGACACACTGTTGATTAGGTTTTTGCTAGGTTCCCTCTCTAACCTATATATAGTGAGGTTAAGTCCCATGAGCCATAATGCTCCCATCACTGAAGGGTGCCCAATTTCTGAATAGGCAATAGAGAGGAAGACTCTGGCATCTTGTTCCCTCATCTTCTCCAGCTTTTCTTAGATTCATTAATGGTCCAACAAGGTACACACAATCATAACTATGATAAATATGATTTATTGTTATTTGGTGTTTTATAATCATATTCATTGATCTGTCATTTTAGATTTATCATTTGGTAACAGAGTCTTGTTTATATGATTATAGAATCCATGTTGTTGATTGGAATCAAGAAATTGAGATTTTTTTTATTCAATTAAATTGAGAACCTTGGGGCATTTGTTCTACATATTGAGATCTTTCAATTAATATATGATATGTGTATTTCCGTGGATTATGAAAGTGGAATTGTTATTTCCAAATTTTAGGGTACATAACAAAAAAATCCTTAGATTTAATTCACCGATTTCATATTTTTCTATTTGGATTTTCGTGAAACAATTGTTACAGACAATTTCACATTCCCATATTTTGAGTTTCGTGAAATTGGCAAATTGATTTAATTTTAATAATTATGGTTGACAATAAGTGAAAATTTTCTTGATTGGCAAATGCAATAATTTCTAAAAACACATATTGGAAAAGTGTTTCATGTTGTTTGAGCATGTTTGGTTCATGAGGTGTTATTGTTATTTTAATAATTATTATATGTTAATTATTATCTGGAATTATTATATGTTAATTATCTGCCTAACGGGAGTTTCTAATATATAATAATAAATTACATGAGGATAAATTTTATTGATAGGAACATTAATTAAATATTATTTATCTACCCAAAGGGAATGAATTGATTTTAATTACATGTGACACTTTTATGTTGGAATTATGGAGATATATAAATTATAAAATTTATCTACTCAAAGGGGATAAATTTGAGACAATTATATATGATTCTCTCCATTATTAAATCTTCCTATGATGAAAAAATAATTATATATTATATTCTCTTTCCAAAGGAGAGTTTATGATATTTAATTATTTTTGTTATTTCTCATGAATAATTTATCATGTCAGTTAACTTCGCTCTTAACATCTCTTGATACATTTTCCTTTTCGATAATTTTCACAAAATCAATTCGTTGTTAATAATGGGTTGTCTTCTCTCTCTCTATATATAACTAATAAGTTATTGTATTAAGCAACACCATAGTTTGAGTAAAACAAGTTTTAAGTGATAAGTCTACATAAAATATCGATTTTATAGAGTAATTTCATGTGAGTTTAGTGTCTAGTTCATAAGAAATGTGTGACAAATTGAACCAATAATAAATAATTCATGTAGTTAATATTTGTGTGCTTTATCCAAAAATTGCGTTTGTGATTCACTATTCATTATTGAATTTTGATTCATTATTCTTATCTGATGAATTGTTTTGGTTTCAACAAAATTGTTTCGTAAACATGAAGTTTTAGTTTCAATGAATTTGTTGACATTGTGGTGGGTTGATTTTGTTTTTTGTGAAAATTTTAAGCTGTTTTGAAATTTTCAATTTCCGTGAAATAATTATTAAAGTCTTGTGCATTTATTGTTGCATGAATTTGGAGAACCAGAAATTGTGTCTAATATTGACTTTATTAGTGAATTAATTTCTGGTTTCACTTTAATAATGGAATTACTGTCATTTATTATCATCTTTGCACAATTATGTTGTTCACGCATTAATTGCTATTTGCTAATGTTTTGTATATGTGAGCTTAAAGTACTAAAGTCTTGCCCTTAGTTTTTGTGTTATTTCGCATTTGAATAAACTTGGTTAACTAATATGGATTTTGAATTGGTATAATGGT
Source organism: Glycine tomentella (assembly GCA_007407185.1). Classification (NCBI taxonomy): domain Eukaryota; kingdom Viridiplantae; phylum Streptophyta; class Magnoliopsida; order Fabales; family Fabaceae; genus Glycine; species Glycine tomentella. Next base: position 735,632 of record PYAF01000229.1, read on the forward strand.
ATTGTTTATACTATACTATATGTACAAGCCTTATTGCGGTATTGTGTTGTTGTATAAATGAGTTTGTTTCATTGTTTTCACACTTACATGAGCTTAGTGTTCCGATATTTTAGACCCCATTTTTGGATATTGGCATTTTTTTTTGTGTGTATTGGACCCCACTTTTGGTTTCACTTATTATTTTAAAATTTTTCTGATGGTATGAATAACAATGTTTCATGGTTTGTTCACCTTATCATGAATACTTATCTTTATTTTTGAACACTAAAGATGAGTTAGTATTATCATTTATTAGTTATTAGTAAGTGAGCATTAAGTATCATTTTTAAATTTTATATTTACTGCACAGATGTCTGGAATTATTTATGTGGCTTATAAGAAATAGTTTTACATGGGTAGGTCCCACAATTTATAAACTTTGAACTTTTGAGGATTTTTTTTTCAACTATGCATCTTTTGTGGAATATACTTTCGGAATGGTGTCTTTTAGAATTCTAGTGAATTATTTTATTCAATGCTAACATGAATTATTTTCTTGGTTATCATCTTCTATGTTTACTATTTCAACTAATGCGAAATTACATAACTGTTATTATTTTAAAAAATCAGTGGCATTACCGGCTGAAATTATTAGTTTGTTTTGACTGATTTTCATTTTTGAAATATTTTGGATTGTTAGTGTGAATTATGTATTCAGATTTGGGTATTATTATTTATTGATTCTTGAATTCCATTAGAACTTTCAGTTATAGTTTCACTTTTGAGTTTTAGTGAAACACTTGGTGTTGTGGAATCAATGAATTATTATTTTCCATTGGTTGAGTCTTTCTCTTTTTTCTTTTCAATGTAGATTGAAACTTTTGATTGAATCTCTACATTTTATAATTTTTTGGACCTTAGTACTATTCATGTACTGTTTAAGTTTTGAAATTCTTGAAACTAGTACGGTTGTTGTTCCAATATTTGATTTTTGGATTATTTAACTTTTGTGGAAGATTACTTGTCCATGATTTAATATCTTACTTTTAGAATTTTGATTCACATTTGGTGCTATAAATTTTAGACTATTATATTTGATTTCTAAAAACACATGTACATTGTGAAGTGTTTCATGTTGCTAGAAACACATGTTGTGAAGTGCTTCATGTTGTTAGAAACACACATTGTGAAGTGTTTCATGTTTTTCGAAAAACATGTTGCGAAGTGTTTCATGTTGGTGGGCATTGTTGTTGATATATTATTTTCAAAAGGGGATAAATTATTTTTAAATTACTTGTGGAATTATGGAGAAATATGTATAATTTAAAAGTTTGTCTGTCTAAAGTCTTAGCTTAGTGATTATAGTTAGTTGGATAACTAATTTGTTAGTTAAGTATGTTATCCAACCAGCTATATATATATATATATATATATATATATATATATATATATATATCCTTCTCATCTTGTAAGCACATTATTATTGAATACAAATTTTAGTCTTTCCTTTTTCTTCCTTTCTTGGCTTTTTCTGCTTTTCTTCTTGGTTGGTTTATTCTGCTTGTTAAGAAGAGCTCTGCTGCACCACTCTTTATTCTTTGTTTTCTTCTTCTTTGTTTTCTGTTCTTCCGCTCTTTATCCTTCACTATGGCTGGCGACCAACAACAACAAGATTTGTCATTGAACATTCATAGTCCATACTACCTTCATCCTGGTGAGAATCCAGCAACATCTTTGGTTTCTCCTGTTCTTGATTCATCCCATTATACCTCTTGGAGCAGATCGATGCTCACTACATTGAGTGCAAAAAATAAAGCTGAGTTTGTTGATGGTTCTATTCGCAAGACTGCAGCGAATCATCTTCTTCATGCAGCCTGGAAAAGATGCAATAATATGGTAGTTTCTTGGATTGTTCATTCTGTTTCTCCTTCAATCAAGCAAAGTATCCTCTAGATGGATGATGCACAAGATATATGGAAGGATATGAAATCAAGATATTCACAAGGAGATTTGCTGAGAATTTCAGAATTACAACAAGATATGGCTTCTATCAAACAAGGTGATAAAACTATTATTGATTACTTTACAAAACTGCGCATTATTTGGGATTAATGAGAAGTTATAGGCCTGATCTTGCATGTACATGCAACACAAAGTGTACCTATGATGCTCTTGTTAGTGTTAAGGAAAGAAAGAAGCAAGATCGTGTCATGCAATTTTTTAGAGGATTGAATAATCAATTCAACAATGTTAGATCCAATGTCCTAATGATGGATCCTTTACCAGGCATAGCTAAAGTCTTTTCCTATGCTGTCCAACAAGAAAGACAGATTAATGGTAATGATATGATAGGAAGCAATAGCTTGATCAATGCAGCTAGTGCTACTGCATCAAACTCGGTTCTTTCATGTACCTATTGTGGGAAAGACAATCATACTATTGAAAGATGTTTTAAGAAAAATGGTTTCCCATAGAACTATGTTTCTAGAGGAGGAAAAAGTAATCAAAATGGCATAGGCAGAGGAAATTTCAATGGGAGAGGCAATAAAGTTTGCACATATTGTGGGTTTTCTAACCACACTGTTGATGACTGCTATAAGAAACATGGTTATCCTCCTGAATATAAGTCTCACAAGGCTCAAATTTCAACTATCAATAACATGAATGTGTTGAAAGAAGAGAGAAATAGCTCCAATCTTAAACAAAATCAAGATACTCAGAATGCTGAAATGAAGTTGACACAGCAACAATTTAAAGCCTTGATGACACTGCTGCAACAGCAGAGTTCAAATCACAATAATTCACATATCAATCAGATTAGTACATGCACTAATTCCAATAATGAACACAAAGGTAATATCTTATCCATTAATTGTAATGTTAGCAAAACAGACCCAAGTGAATGGATATTGGATTCCAGAGCTACGAATCATGTTACAACTTTTCCTAATTTATTTTCATCTTGTAAGAAAATAAATCCCATAATTGTTAAGCTTCCTAATGGTAACATGCCACTCATGCAGGCACCATGCATTTCTCTCAGTCTTTTTATTTGAAAGATGTTTTGTATATACCTAGTTTTCAGTACAATCTGATTTTTATATCAAAGCTTCTTTTTTCTTGCCTTGCAAGCTTATTTTCATGAATAACAATTGTTTTATCCAGGACATGTAGAACCTGAAGAAGATTGGTACAACTGAGATGATGGAAGGCCTTTATAGGCTAAGGATGCTTCCTCTTAAGCCTCTCAAGGAGCATGATCCAAGTTCTATCACTTCTTCTGTCCCCGATATTTCTGCTAGTATTTCAGTTTTTTCTTGTAATAAAACACCCATAGATTTGTGGCATTTTAGACTTGGTCATCCATCTTTTGAAAGAATGTTGATATTAAAACAATCTTATCCTATTCTTACAACTGATAAACAGTTTATCTGTGATACTTGTCATCATTCAAAACAAAAAAGCAATATTTTCCATCTAGTGTATCTCATTCTTCATGTGTTTTTGATCTCATACATGTTGATATTTGGGGGCCTTGTAGTGTAACTTCTTTGAATGGTTACAAATTTTTTTCTTACTATAGTAGATGACTACTCGAGATTTGTTTGGATTTTCCTCATGCACTCAAAAGCTGAAACACAAACACACTTAAAGAACTTTGTTGCTATGGTTGAAAGACAGTTTGATAAAAAGATAAGAGTAATTAGATCTGATAATGGATCATAATTTATTTTGAAACAGTTTTATGATGAAACTGGAATCATTCACCAAACCTCTTGTGTTGAAACCCCTCAACAGAATGGTATTGTAGAAAGAAAACATCAACACTTGCTTAATGTTACTAGATCTTTGTTGTTTCAATCTCATTTACCTTCTGGTTTTTGGTCATATGCTTTAATTCATTCTACTATTCTTGTTAATTGCATGCCTACTCCTTTTCTTAGTAACAAAACCCCTTATGAGAAGCTTTATGGAAATTTCTATGATATCACTTCTTTAAGAGTTTTTGGTTGTTTATGCTTCACTAGCACTTTAACTGCTAACAGAAAAAGCTAGATCCTAGAGCTGCTACTTCTATTTATTTAGGGGTAAAACCAAACACAAAGGGATATATCACTTTTGACCTTAAGACCAGAGCTATTTCCATATCTAGGAATGTCATTTTTTATGAAGATTGTTTCCCTTTTAGTGCCCAGGATAAACCTGATAACATTACTACCTTACCCGTACCACCCTCTTCTTTTAATACTACTATTGATCCTCTTGGTGATTTTCCATCAGAATTAACAACTGATCATCATATTGTTGAACCTAATAACACCATTTCTTATCATGATACTTCACAAAGAGACAATCATACACCAAGAAGATCTATGAGACAAATACATAGGCCAGCCAAGTATAAAGATTTTCACACCACATATCCATCATCAACTGCTGCCAATCTCTCTACAAGTACTACACTTTATCCTCTCAGTTCTATCCTCTCTTATAGCAGATTATCATCTTCCTATCAAAAGGCTATCTTGTCCATTACACAACAAGTTTAACCTCAATCTTATAGAACGACTTCTCAAGATCCAAATTGGATTGAAGCTATGAATGTAGAGATCAAAGCCTTAGAGGATAATAATACTTGGATCATCACTAATCTCTCATTGCATAAAACTGCCATAAGTTGTAAATGGGTCTACAAAATTAAGCGTAGGTCTAATGGTTCCATAGAAAGATTTAAAGCAAGGTTGGTAGCCAAAGGCTATACTCAAATAGAAGGGCAGAACTATTTGGATACCTTTTCTCCAATAGCTAAATTAACTACTGTAAGGCTTTTATTGGCTTTGGCTGCTGTTAATCAATGGTATCTGAAATAATTAGATGTGAATAATGCTTTTCTACATGGTGATTTAAATGAGGAAGTGTATATGGTTCTTCCTCCAAGTATGAAATCAGATAAACCTGGACAAGTTTGTAAACTTCAAAGATCTTTATATGGTTTGAAGCAAGCCAGTCGACAATGGTTTGCTAGATTATCCTCTTTTCTCATTTCACATGGGTATAAACAATGCACATCTGATTATTCTTTATTTCTCAAGCATAAATCCAAGTTTATTACTGTTCTATTGATTTATGTGGATGATATTGTTTTATCTGGTAATGATTTAATTGAAATCCAGAATGCTACTCAATTATTAGACAAAGCTTTCAAAATTAAGGATCTAGGTGATTTAAAGTTTTTTCTAGGCTTTGAAGTAGCTAGAACCCCTGCTGGCATCAATCTATGTCAAAGAAAATATGCTTTTGACATCCTTAATGACACAGGTATGCTTGGTTCTAAACCAGTGTCTACTCCCTCTTGTTATATAACAAAACTTCATCAGTATTCAGGTACTCCTCTTTCAGCAGAAGATGAATCTTCCTATAGAAGATTAATTGGCTGGTTAATTTACCTTACTAATACAAGGCCAGATATTACTTATGTTGTTCAACATTTAAGTCAATTTGTAGCTGGACCTACTTCAGCTCATCACCAAGCTGCTCTCAGGATTCTTCGATACATCAAAGGGTCTTCTGGTGCAGGGGTTTTCTTTTCTGCTAACAGCAACATCCATTTGCAAGGATTCAGTGACTCTGATTGGGCTGGATGTATTGATACAAGAAGATCTATTATCGGTTTTGCTATATATCTTAGTAATTCTTTGATTTCCTGGAAGTCCAAGAAGCAAGATACTATTTCTAGAAGTTCTTCAAAAGATGAGTACAGAGCCTTAGCAAGTGCTGCCTGTGAACTACAATGGCTCACTTTCTTACTTGAAGAATTCAAAGTAGTTTTTCAACAACCTGCTATTTTATTTTGTGATGATATATGTGCTCTTCATATAGCTGCAAATCCTATTTTTCATGAAATAACCAAACACATTGAAATTGATTGTCATTTGGTTCGAGAGAAGATTCAGAAAGACATTGTCAAATTACTTCCTATCCATTCTACTAACCAACTTGCAGACATCTACACTAAGGCTTTGCTGCCTGGAGCTTTTCAATTTATGTATTCCAAGCTAGGAATGTCCAATATTCATTCCTAGCTTGAGTGGGGATCTTAGCTTAGTGATTATAGTTAGTTGGATGACTAATTTGTTAGTTAAGTCTGTTATCCAACCAGCTATATATATATATATATATATATATATATATATCATTCTCATCTTGTAAGCACAGTATTATTGAATACAGATTTTAGCCTTTCCTTTTTCTTCCTTTCTTGGCTTGTTCTGCTTTTCTTCTTGGTTGGTTTATTCTGCTTGTTACCCATGGCAAACTTGAAATATGTTATAAAGAGGATGAATTTTTATAATCATATGTAATTCTCCTTGTTGTTTAAATCTTCATGTGATGGAAAATATTTGTATATTATATTCCCTGCCCAAAGGGGGGTTTATGATATATAAATTATTTTGTTGTTCCCAAATTTATTAGTCATGAATTTTTTTTTGTAAATTTGAAGAATGCTTTTGGTTATTTTATGCAATTTCCTGCCCAAAAGGGGTTGTTGTGTGTTTTAATTGGAAGCTTATCTATAATAAAGTTATTGGAGGTGCATTGGTCTAGGTGATCTGTCTGCCCAAAGGGGATAGTTCTCTGAAGCCAGTGTATGCTCATTGATTTATTTGTCTAAGGCTTTGTCCTTGGTTTAAACCTTGGTATATGCATTCTGTCCAAAGGGGATGTATTGTTTTGCTGGCCTCGTTGTAATGACTTGCTTTGTTAAAAGTTGTATTTTACCTTATAGTTTATTTTAATGAATTCGTTTTGCCTTAGTAGTGAATCTTTTGTTAATTCCTTTAAATTAATTTAAATGCATTTGACTAATTCATCTACATGAAAGTAAGTTGGAGTAAATATAATTTCTTAGTACTTTATGAAGATGACATTTTATTTTTCAATAAGATTTTGATTTATTGAATGAAACAAGAGCCTTTCATATAAATATTTTTGATAGGAAAGACTTTTCGATAACTTTTTTGAGTGTAGAACAAGAGTACTTTAAATTCATGTAGTGAGCTTAATTAGTGGGAGTTATAGAGGTGATTTCACGTTGTCGACACGTATCAAAACAATTTAACTACGTTAATTCTGTAGCACAGGATTAACCTAGGTCGACTCAGAGACACAATCAATATGGTTCTAGCTTCAATTTTATGAATAACAGTGAGGGGAAAATTTTATCAAACAGCTTGTGTGCGTAAGTAAAACTTGCAAAAACGTAAACTAAAATTAAAGAGCAACACAGAAACTAACAGAATTCAAAAGAAGTAATGTCAAACAAAATTAAAGCATCAATCCAATTCACCTCACCAAGCAATTCGAATCATCATTGTTCTCAGAAATTTATCCTATTGTGAAAGTTCATTCAATCTCATTAGAAGCAACTCAATCGACTTAACCCCTAAATTGATTGAAACCACAACCCTAACTGAAATATCATCCAATTAATTTGTGATTAATATTCGAAATTAGGAAATGAATTCATAACCTAATTTGTTTTCAATCCTAAACGTATTCATAATCATGAAAACAGAATAGCAATTGAAGAAGAAGATGAACATTCACATAGGATTTGAAATACTAAACCAGAACTCAAATTCTCCTTGTGCTTGGGTTGGATCCTTGAATTGATTGAGGATTTAGCCTTCCATGATCATCATCAGTGAAAGTCCCATGGAATTATTGCATGAGAATGGAAGAACAGAAAAATGAAAATGAAGAACAAGCAAGAACAGTTGAGAGAAAATGAAAAACAAGGGTTTGATTCTAAAAACTAAAGAAAAGAAATATAAAACTTGTTTATTGAAATGTAAAGAGTGCTGCCAAGTTTCACTAAAGTCACTAATATATGTAGTGACTGAGTTCTGAAAAGAAAATGGGCCACAAACAAACCCAACAATCTAATTATTTGCTATTTACAACCATGAAAGTTAAATTCGCAGCCCAAAATTACAAGTGCAAAGGTGCTAACTTCGAAGCTTAAAATGACCCTCTAAATGACAGAATTGGCCTCAGGCTATTTCTAGAAAACTTGTAGATCTTTTCGTTATCTTTCGAGGGACTCCTAGAACGCTCCATTCGGAGATCGGTAGCACTCTATAGGCCCTGCACAAGTTAGATACGTCAAGTGAGCAAAAATCCAAAAATACACAACAATTAGCAATTAAGCCCACTTACTTGCCTAGGCCCAAAAACTGAATTAGAATAGGAAAATAAAGGTCCAAGAGAGGTCAAATAAGCTAAGAAGGATAGAAAAATATTCAACTAAAAGCACTCTATCAAGAGGCTAGCTTTTTAAAGTTTTAGATTATTTCGATTCCCTTGATCAGTGGGAGTTATATTCAATTTGCTTTTCGAGTCACTTTTGTATACAAACTAATAATCATTTTGTGACTTTTGTTTGAATTTTATTGATGATCATCATTATTTTTTTCTCCTGTCAATTGAGAAATATATGTATGAAATAATATCTTTAAGCATGTCGTGAGCTTAAAGATATCTGGATGTCATAAATTTTGAGATCTCATGTTGTATTGTGAAATGTTGGTTTATTTAAATTGAGCAATTTCATGTCGTTTGAAAATTGCGTTAATTCAATTTCATGTTGTTAAGAAATTGGATATAAAAGGCAATTTCATGTTGTTTAGAAATTGCGGTGATGTAATTTCATTTTGTTGAGAAATTGTATCAGAAAAAATGTAATTTCATGTTGTTTGGAAATTGCACTAATGTAAATTCATGTTGTTGAGAGATTACATTGAGGACCGATAAGAATTAGTGTGTTACATTGTTGATCACTTTTTGGCACTAATTCTTACTACACTACTAGGCTCAGGTTCATGAAGATGTAATACTCATTGTATGTGAGTATGGAAGGTCATATGTTACAATATTTTCGGTATATTGATCGCCATGTTCCTATGATGGGGTTATGTTGGATTGAATCGTTTTGAGATGCTGGAATTGAAATATTGTTTTTCAAAATTGTGGCAATGTAAGATGAATTTCCAGTTATTAACCCGATAGAGTCATTTTTGAAATAAAATGATTTTTAAAATAATATTAAATTAATTAATATAGCTCAAGTGGAAGAATGTTAGAAATTTTCCTTTATGTGGACAACATTAATTAATTAGTTTTGTATTTTAAATTAATTGAGTTAATGGATATTCTAATTTTTATTATTTGGTTGACCCATTGTGATCATGTTGAGTTGGGATTATAGCATGATGGGTGAACTCATCAGACACACTGTTGATTAGATTTTTGCTAGGTCCTCTCTCTAGCCTATATATAGTGGGGTTAAGTCCCATGAGCCATAATGCCTCTATCATTGAAGGCTGCCAATTTCTGAATAGGTAATAGAGAGGAAAACTCTGACATCTTGTTCCCTCATCTTCTCTAGTTTTTCTTCGATTCAGTAATGGTCCAAAACAAGGTACACACAATCATAACTCTGATAAATATGATTTATTGTTATTTGGTGTTTTATAATCATATTCATTGATCCGTCATTTAGATTTATCATTCCGCCATTACATGTATGTAACTTGCTTATTTATGAGGTTGAACTGTGCTCAGAAATCCCATAACATATATGTCGTTGGATATTCTTTTTTCCTACCATTTCTTAGAAAATAAAGTATAAAAGGGATCGAGATTACTGCTTTGGAACACCATTCCTCTTTTCAAAAAGTTGTTTTTTCTAATAAAGCTTTATTATTCATCACAGATTGTCATTTTGAGATGTACATCTCACCTATCGCCTAGCTAGAGTACTCAACATAGACACCTCACTTTCCAAGCAGAAAAATAAATATTAGATTATGTAGCTCACTTTATGGGCATATTTTTCTGGCATCTAGAGATCATATGCTTGCAAGATGTTCGAATTGTATTCGTTTCTCGTCTCTTTATAGATCTTCGGCTTCTAGCTAGTTGCTTAAAGGTGGTCCAGAGTTTGGTCTATTTGCAGTACACCAACCACTAGTCAATATCCAAAAAGAAAATGAAATATGGCAGTGATATGGTGATACCGAGGCTGATATTAGATCTATAAGGCCATGACGATCATGATCATTGTATGTATGGTGCTGAAGAAACCAATGCAAAATATGTCTATGATCATCCATGCATTCAGACCAAATGTGCCAATCAAAGCTTCTCCTTTATGAAAAATAAATAAATTAAAATACAAACTTCACAAGAAGCTATATATTTATTGCAGGTTTGTTGCTTGGAAGTAGTTTATATGCTGGTTTTTTGTCAATTATTTCGAACAGTGTGAGATTACAATAACATGACAACAAAAACCTTATACTTATCCCACTATTTGATGTGGGCTACATGCATGATCACACAACGCCATTAAGAACGGTTGGAAACCTTTAGGAATGTGTGAGACTCTATATAGAGCATAAATATATCACTAATGGTAAGAAATTGTCTTACATACGATAGAATGTAAGTTCAATCTTCTACTCGTTATTTGAGTGCATGTTTGGATACCAAGAAAAATCAATTCTAGTCCAAAAACCATGATGAATAATTAAAAATGGAGAAGCAATAAAGAGTTGCTTTGATGTGACTATGAAAAGATAGGCAAGCAATAATCACACTGTGTATCCAAACACGTATTAAGGTCAAATAAATGTAAATATATAAGTATTTTCTGAATCCGAATATTTTTCCAACCTATAGCTAGCTTGGTTTAGGACACCATTCCCTCCTAATAAATTTTATTTATTTATCAAAAGTGAAAATAGAAATTGCCACATTAAAGCAATAAGCCATGTATTTTTTCTTTTTTTATCAACAAAAAATTCCTTAAAAATAGAGTGCCAGGGCTACGTTAAAAATACAATGTGTACTAATTACACCAATTAGTTTGATAAAATTAAAGAAACATAAATCCACACACATCACACGGATAAATCTACTGTAGTCCATATCTAATGACAACAGCAAATAAAAATAACAAAGAGCTAAAGACATACTTGGCTGCATGAAACAAACACCAAAAATGTGACACCATGACGCCACACACTGCAAAAACAATCAACCATGTACAGATATTGTAGATTCCTTTCAATTAATTCAAAGAAGTGATATTCCCTTAATCGAAAAGAAGTTATCTGCCACCAATCATACTCATCACCAGTATACAGCATAACCAAGCAAATTATTGGAATACTTATTCAATAACATTCCGTCAAGAAAATCCTAACATACCCTGCAGAATTTGTTCCATTCAGCGCCCTTTATTTTTCAAGCACAAAGCCACAAACCATCATCTGCATTTACTAAATCAACAATTTCTATAACATCCACTTGCTGAGTTTTGATGAGTAATTTATTTGTTGCTGTACAAATAAAATTGACCATATCGTTTACAATTTCAAAGCATTAACAATGTTTCAAATAATAATTTATCTATATATATATATCTCATGCGCTGCTAACTATTTGAAAAGTTATATTTCTGTTAATTTATGTATACATGTCCATGTCAAATAAGTTATTAAGTTATCTGTCTATATTTATATATATATATATATATATATATATATATATATATATAAGAATTCATTTTTAAAAATTGGTAGTAATGACAATAACAATGTTAGTATGAGAAAAATGTTTAAAAACTCAGTCCATGATTAAGTAAAGATATTAATTCATTAGTTTAATTCTGATTGAATCATGGTCTATTTTTTTTAATATTATATAGTATGTTATGTAATAAAATAATAAAAAAATAATAGGAAATTAGATAGATATTTAAACAGGCAGAAGAAGACCATATTAAATATCTTATGAAATTAAAAATTAATCATAATAATATATGTTGACTTTTATACTTATCAAATTAAATAGATTTTTGAATAAATAAAAAATATAAAATATAAAAAAAAACTTGAGTTAAACCATTTTTTAAATTTTTCCATGATTTTCCAAAAAAAATATAATTCAAGGATAATTTCTCACGAAAAATCCATCAATAATTTCTCTCACAATAACTCTGTCACATTTGTTATGTTTGAATTAAAGCCCTTCAGAATGGATAAAATTGAATCAACTTTGAAATTCTAAGCTTTCTTATTAATATGCCAACATTCTTAATTTTTAGGAAACTTGCTTTATGAGCAATTAATTCAACTTACTAAGAAAGTAAACAAACTTTCTAATCACTTATTAACATTCAAAGCATCAACTTAGTCTTGATCATTTCTGATTGTAACTTTCTTGTATAGATATATTTGATCCTTGGTCACTCACAGGAAATTTGATCTTATCACAATCTCAAAAAGATTCATTGATAACACTCATTTAGGATTTGATTCAAAAAAATTTCTAAAATTAAAACTATAGGGTTCTGAACAATAGAAATTTCCAATAATCTTATCTCTTTACTTCGATAGTTAGAGAGCTAAGGGAAGGATTCAAGGGGGCAAATTGGGGGCCTTGATTCCCCTCCCTTAGGACATTTTGTGTATATCTGAGAAAAAAATTAAAATAAAAAATATTAATAAAAAATATATAAGAAAAATAGGTTTTTAAGTTGATATTTACTTAAAAATTTTATAATAATAGATTATATTTCTAGTTTCATCCATAAAATTAATAATAAATAATTTTTAAATGTATTATTTATTAAATAATTATTTATTAGAAATTAAATATTTAAATAATTATGTAAAAAAATTGATCCCCTTAGATACACTTTTGGATCCTTCCCTGAGAGAGCTACTTAAATATTATAGAGTTTTTGTAAATTAATACACCTATTTCATTTATCACCACAGAGAGGAACTCTTATTCATGAGATATGTTATCTTGAACAACTTTATTTCCAATAGTGTTTAGTAAACTAATACTTTTAGGGCATGCATGGAAGTAAAGTTTTTGGAAGGAAAAATGAGTGGTGAAATTTTTATTTCTAACAAATATTCTCTAATTTAATATTTTTTAAAAATAAATTATAAACACAAATTTTTATTTTTTTTTATAAATATTACATAAATATCTCAATTTAAAAATACAAAAAAGGAAGTATGTCTCCGTTTTTTCTTCAGCTCTTGCAAATTAGACATGTTAATTAAAGTACTTATAGCTACTGAAAAGTTTCGTTAAGAACAAGTATTTGGCTTCGTTGAAGGCTATGAGTGATAATAGATGGAACCCACACCATTACCAATCAATAGACAATACCAAACCCAGTCTACCCCTTAAGGCTTTTGTAGGTTGCCCGTGACGTTCCTTTCACAGGTTATATCAACTATATATATAATTATGATTACGACAAGGTTTTGGTTTAAATTGATGTGCATTTATTATAAATAAATACCCAAACACTACAAAACTATTTAATATAATTTAACTAATAAAGGACAAATAATGGAGGGAAAGACGTGAAACGGGGTCCACAGTGAATGAAACCGCATTCAGCAACCCCGGCCCTTTGAATGATAGTATCCATTCGATTTGAAGAAGGTTATACCACTGCTTTCTCAAAAAAATAAAGTTAAGATTACATCATTGAATGTTTATATAATTATATCTGTTAGCAATACGATATGAATCCTATTTTTCTTTTAGATGTCCATCATTTGTGAACAAATTTATTTGTTTTTTTTAATAAGGTGTGGATGAGAAATGCTAGAAATATACTCTTATGAATATATTTTTTATTAGTTAAAATTTATTAAAATTATAAACTTTGTGGGTCACATATCCTATTTAATGATTCCATCTCTTATTTTGTGATTTTCAATGAATTTTAATCAATAAAAATAATATATTTATAGAAGTGTGTTAAAGAGTGCTAGCACACCTCAAGATAGGAAACCTTGACCCTAGACAACAAGTGGGAATTGAGATCAAACTTAATTTTGGAACAGAAGAATATATTTAGTAGTTAGGTTTGGGATAAAAAAATGCTTAAATATGTTATTGGTATAAGTTAGTGTTTTTTTTATTTTTTATTTTTGGTTTCTGTAAATTCATTTTTTAATTTTAGTCCATTTTAGTTTGTACTTTTTAAAATTTTTGTCTTTGGAAGATATTTTTTTCAACTTTAGTCCCTATAAGATTTTGTTTTTGGTCCTTGTAAGATTATAATTTTTTCATTTATAATTCTCATAAGTTGGCTATTATAAAGATCAAAATTGAAAAATGATAGGAATTAAAAATGTGCAAAATATCTTACAGGTATCAATATTGAAAATGCAAACTTACAAGAATTAATATTAAAAAAATGAATTTACAAGAATTAAAATAAAAAAATGCTAATGGAACCAAAAACATATTTAAGAAAGAAAAAAACAAAAGACAATCTTTTTTTATTATCAAATAGTTTTTTAAAATAAAAGAAATACAATAGCTTACTTATATAAATTCAATATCTTATTTATTTAAGGTTTAATACCACTATCCCTCTAAATTATTTGATATTTTTTATGGGTCTTTAAACTTGGATCTTTATTTTTTACAATTTTTGCAACTGAATCTCTAGTTTCTAGAGTTAGTAAAACTGTTACAAATTATTATTTTTATAACGTTTTCAAGCCATCATAAACTAACTCTAAGAAAATAGTTTAAAATTTTGTGTAGAAGATCAAGAATTCAATTACATTATTTTTAATTTAGAGACTTAATTAAAAAATTGCAAAGTTTAAGGACCTACTGATGTATTACACTTTTATTTGAATATTATATAACTTTTTTGCTTCGAAAACAAAAAATTAACCTCCTTTCCTATTTTTTAAATTTCAAAACCCTACTCTTAAACCTTAAGGGAAAATATGCATAACTAGACTTTATAAAGGAAACAAATTAAAACTTGTAGATTTGTTTGGGTATACCAATTACAAGTATCACTTTAGTCAATAATTAAAGATTAACTTTTTCAAGATGAAAGAATCAATCATGTGGATTTTATCTCTTTTAACAATATCTTTTTGTTCACACAATCATGAATTAAATCCATGTTTAAGGGATTCAAGTGTGATATAACAATGTGAAGTTTTTGTTGTAAATTTATTCGTATAAGTTGATTCAACTAATAAGATCTAACATAATCATAAATGTGTTGTAAAAAAATAATTATACATAATCATAATTGTTGAAAACATGCTTACTCATATTATTACCTTATTATATATGTGTCCGAACTTGAAATGGGAAAGACCCTACATTTCCTTTAACGGAGAAAAGCGAAATTTTAATGGGTTTTGGATATTGTATTTAGCCAACTATACTTTGACCTTCAAAATATAGTGAATTGTTACATCCAAAAAAATTTAATCATTAAAAATATCATATCGTAAGTGTAGTATACTGGATCCATAGGTAATAAGCACTAGCCAACTGACTACTACAACTTACATATTGTCATTAGTGAACGTCATGGACAGTTACCAATTCAGTTACTGTCGTCACTTATAAGACTAGAAGAACAATGGGAAAAGATAAGTCACATTCCATTCACTATATACATCTTCGACAAATATTTACTTCAACATCGAAGTTCCATTTCATCAGAGAAGGAGCTTGGCAGAAGCAAAAGGAAGCGATTTCACATATCAATACAGGAAGATTCTAGTAATTAAGAACATTTGGCGCCACCATTGGGCTGTTGGGTATCTCGGATCCTCAAATATCAAATTGCGGAAGCGGAAATAAAATCAAAAGGAAGCGAGAGAGACAATCAATTTGTTTTACGTGAGAAA
Source organism: Glycine tomentella (assembly GCA_007407185.1). NCBI lineage: Eukaryota > Viridiplantae > Streptophyta > Magnoliopsida > Fabales > Fabaceae > Glycine > Glycine tomentella. The sequence goes on from PYAF01000229.1 coordinate 751,384, forward strand.
ACTTTCCTCAATATGAGAAAAGAAAAACTCACGGGACCTAGTCCAGTATCAAAATCCACTATAACAATAATCACGCTTACAATGAATCAAAAACACACCAATGTGGTAGTACACTCAACCTCTCCCACAATGGTGGTCACTCAAACGAAACCTAGAGTGTTTCACTCAATCTCTCTAAGAATCTTTCAAATGCAAAACATGCATGCTCGCTCAAATATGCCACTCAAGACTGTCACTTGAGGCACTCAAATTTCTGTGTGTCTTGCCTCCACCCTTACTCATCTATTTATAGGATGAATTAGGTTTACAATGGGCTAGGACTTAACCATCAAATATTATTAATTTGATTTGGTTCATAAAATAAAAACAGAAAATATCAATCAAATAAAAACGGAAAGTATCAATCAACTAAAAACGGAAATTATCCAACAAGGGCCTAAGTGAAATTTTCTTCGGTCACAAAAGTATATGGTAACGACCAAGAGTTTGACGTTAAGGTCAATTGCCATGGAAGATGTAATACCTTGATTTTTTTAAGCATGTAATTAAGCCTAGATTAAGCCCATGATGAAGGATAATAACTATGCTTTGAATGTTAAGAGAAAAGGCTTGAGAAAGAGATGAAATAGGTTGTTCTGGCCTTCGGCGCGACCCGCGTGAAGTGTGGCGCGATCCGTGCCAGATGCATAAAACATGTCAATGCTGTCTGCCATCTCGTGCTAGTAGCGTGAGTGCGGCGCTAGTAGCGTGGGAAGAGCTCTAGAAACCTATGTTTTCTTCTGGAGTTCCACGCCGGTAGCGTGGACGTTCACGCCAATAGCGTGGGAGCCCCGACCCTGCGGCGCGATCAGCGCGGGACATGGCGCGATCAACGTGAGATTTGAAATGTGGCACGAGTAGCGCGGGGAACGGCGCGATCAGCGCGGGGCCTGCGGGCAGCTTATATAAAGCTCATTTTGGGACGAAAATGGAAGAGGAAAAGAGAGAGAGGAAGCCATTGATGAGCTACAAAGCTTTATATCTTCTTTATCGTTCACCTAAACACCTCCGACCCAACTGAGAAAGTGATCAGGGCCCCGAGAGGAGAGAAACACCCCGATTGATTCTCGAGAAAAAGCGAGAAACAGTGAGATTGATTTCTCTGAGAGAACCCTTGAGAGCTCGGAGTTTAAAGACGAAAGAGGCCGTGATTGAGCGAGATACCTTGGGGAAAGTGACTCCCTGGTTCTTCTGAACATCACAGAGGTAAGAAACTCGAGCTCTAACCGTTGGTTCTGTGTTTTGGATTTCGGGGTTTTGGGGTAATCTAGAGGGGTGTTTTTGGAGGTGTTAGAGCCGTTATTAGGCTCGGACTCTGTAGAGTCTTATGCTCAGAGGACTGTTCTGAGGAGTTTAGAGCCTTGAATCATCATTATTGATGAAGTTTGATTTTGGCTCTGAGTCAGTATGAGCAGAGATAAAAGGTTGACTAGTTGACTAGTTTGGACCTTAGAGCAGTTGACAAAGTTGCTCATGAGATGTTGTAGATGCGGTTTGTGAGTTGAAACTGCTGATTATGAGAAGTTGGTTTTAAGCAGGAATATGCTTGACCATAGCTTGATCAGAGTCTTTGTGGAGGCTCTGTAGCCTTATAGAGGCTGAGATGGATCCTGTTGAGGGTCTGCGGATCACTTGTACAGTG
>PYAF01000229.1:772878-804369 GCA_007407185.1 Glycine tomentella
AATCCTTCAATATTACTACATTTGGTTCTATATATAAGTAACAAATAATATTTTTCTTTGGTTCTAATTATAAAAAATGATCAGATTTCAAATTTATTTAGAACTAAATGTCTTTTATATCCTTAATTTATTATTAAACTTTATTTACTAGACACTCACTTATTTGATTATGAGTATTAATATAATAAGACCATCACTTGTAATATTTAAATTTAAAGGTACTTTTATAATGAAATTTAAATTTATAATAGTATTAAATGTGACCACTACTTTTCTTAATTGATCTTGATGATTTATATTATATTATTTATATATAAAATCAGAGATACTAATTAATATATAGGTTAAGATTAATTATTCTAATTTTTATATAAAATATATATTCTCATCATATTCGTTGACAATACATCTATCAATTAAATATTACTTGTATTAATCAAATATTTAATGTTATATCTATCCATCATGCCACTCACGGGTCGGGAAACTAGTAACAAGTAACAACCATAAGTCCATAATGGAAGCTAAAATTTTATAAAGATCGATATTAAAATTTAAAATATTAATAGAGCCCGTGCAAGGACAAACCAATAGAGTTTCAAACCAGATTAGAGGAACGGACTTTTTTTTCCTGCACCAGGAAACCTGCTCAGAATTCGTTTGGACCAAATTCAATGAGCTTATAGTTCTTAAAGTCTCTTAACTAACGTGGATGTGTAAGGCATGTGTATGTTTTACATGAGGAATTAATTGTCAGCATAATTGTCAGTTACATATATATATATATATATTAAAATATATTGATATAATTTTTACAATTATTATATTATTTTTATAATTTGATATAAAATGTGATTTTTATTTATCCTACCCTTAAGTTATGTTTACACATTATCAAGATAATTTGTGTCAAATTTTGTTAAGATTGAATAACAATAAAAAGGTAATCAAATAATTCATATTTTAATATATTTGAAAATATTTATATTAAGTCGATTTTAGTGTATATAAACAAGGTAACAAATGATTTTAAAATAATGTGAAATTTTGCTTATGTGATCTATGTGAAAATAACTTTCAATCCAACAATGATATTTAAGAAAACATTATTCAATTGAAAGTTATAGAATCGTGTAATAGTTGTCAAAGTTATACCAACATAATTTGATCCCTCCTCCCCCTCTCTCTCTTTATATATATGGAGAGATCAAATTATACCAATGTAACTTAAACAACTATTACATTATTTAATAACTTGATATAATATAATTTTTATCGATCCAATCATTGAATTATATCTACATATGACTAAAATTGCATGTATCAATTTTTGTCAAAATTACACAACAATTAAAAGGTGATCAAATGATTCATATTTAGTATATTTTGAAAAGTGTATATTACGTCGATTTTAATATGTATAAATGAGGTAGCAAATAATTTTGAATTTATATGGATTTTTGTATATATGATTTATACTTTCAATTCAATGACAAATTTTAAAAAATTTTAATTAAAAGTTATTGAAAAATGTAATAGTTGGTCAAAATTATATCAGTATAATTTGATCTCTCCTATACTTTCAAATTAAAAAATGGATTTGCAAAAACTGAAACTAATTATTGTCACAATCCTAATTTCGTAGAATTTTTTAAGTTATATTATTGAAGATATTATATATAAATATGTAGATTAATTTTTGAAGTTAACATCTTAATTTGTGACAAAGAACGTATCTCTACATATCTTATTTTCGTCCACTAATTTTAAATTTACAAAAAACTGGAACTTGAACGTAGGTTAGAAGCATAATTGTGAAACTCAGTTTGATTTGGTCGTTTGGACTAGTCCAATCGAGATTAAGTAATCTAATTTGTCTGATTTTATTATTGAATCGGTCACGCAATTGACTTAAGATGATCTAGCCAAATGTTATTTTGAATTATTATCCGTTGTTATTTAAGATTTTGGAGTATGAATGAACTTATTTTTCTCAAATAATGTTAGTAATATATTTATATATAATAGATACATATATAATTTTGAATTTTAATATATATCGGATCAAGATGGACCAATTACTGACCCACCAGTTGGATCACTAACCTATTGATCCACTACCTCGATCGGATCAATGATCGGACCAGATTTTACAGCTACAATCAAAATATTCAATAAATATAGTTTAATTGGTAAAAAATAATTTAAATTTGATCCCCATGCAATATATTTTTAAAGAAAATGGAAAACTTTAAATATAATTAAATTTTATCTAGATCAAGAATTAATTTTATAATCAACCTAAATATTTGAAACTTGTGAGATTAATATTTCAACGACTCATGGAGAAACCTAATTATGATAGATAAAAAAAACGTACGTCGGAAAACCTACTACCACAAATCAATTGTCACAATCGTTGTAAAACCCTTTCATATGGAAAGAGACACCTACATCCTAGTGTCCTACATTTAATGTTTGTGACTAGCAAGCACACGGACGAGTAGTTACAGATGAAAAAAAGATATAGTATCATATATAAATGTGTAGTATATAAATTTAAATTATTTTTTTAGAATATATTTGTCTTTTAATTCTTATATAGATCAACAAAAGTTTGTTAAATTTTTTTAAAAGAGAGTAAAAGTATAGTTTTTTTTTTTATAAAAAAAATAAAAAATGAATATGGTTTAATAAATAAAATATTATATTATTAGGAATTCTAAATATATTTATGTTTATCAAAATAACATAATATTGAAATAAAATATAAGTTATACATTAAAATCTAAATATTAACATAAATATCATAAAATATTATATTTAAATTTAATTATCACCTCATGTTTCGCTTATACATACAGTGGTAGGTAGCATCAGATTGATTTGATGCAGAGTTGTTCAACAGAAAAATTCAAAAAATCCAAAAAATAATTAAATTTAATATTAAATTTCTTTTAAAAAAACATTACATAAAATAAAGAATACTTAAAATAAATTGGGGGTCATGACCCCCTCAATTTAAACTAGCCAGCTCTCTGGCTTGGTTATATTAATATAAAACAATGTTGACAGAATTATCTAAAATAATTAGGAAATAAAATATTAAATTATTTACTCTTAATTTTTTTGTTTAATTTAAAAAATGTTTTATATTTAATTTAGATTTTAATATATTTATCCTTTACTTTAACTATATATTTATCTCTAATTAATTATTTAATATTTATATATAAAATTTGCTAGCATGCACTATCTTATTTTTTTTATAGAAAAAGTATATTAACATACAAGCTACACTTTGAATGTATTTTAAGAAAATTGTAATTACATCTACTAACATACTTAGGGTATGTTTATCTCACCGTTGCAAACAGACGTTTGTAGTAAAATGAGATTAGCAAAAATATCTATATCCTTCCTTTTACATTCAGTTTCCGTTGATTCATTGGGGATTTAATTTGTCTCAAAATTTATGCACAACAAGTTGTACAATAAATCAAAACATGCATGCACTTATTCTAAAAAAAGAAGAGAGTATACCTTTGCAAGCTCCACAACTATTTAAAGATATACACTCATTTTTAAAGAGGAATACGTGCATTAACAAGCTATATCTTATGTGTATTTTAAAATAATCTTAGTTATAACTTTTAATATATTCTTTCTAAAAATTTATTAAGTTAACAATTTTTTAATATATTTATCATAAATAAAAGAAAAATAATAAAGTAGAAAAAGGTAAAAATTTCAAATTTTAACAAAAATATTAATTATATTTTATTTTGTATATTAATTTTCAAAATAAATAAAATAAGAGGGTTAAAAAAACAAAAAATGTAGGAATTTACATGCATAGTGCAGTACCAGTTGATATACTAGTAATTATTTAAGCAATGCTTTAGGATTAAAGTCTTGTCTATGCCCCCAACGACATTGCATTAAAGCAATTATATTGGTGCATTGCACCAGAGGCGTATTTTTGTGTACTTGTGAATTTTCGGGTGTTCAAATAGCCAAATTCAAAACACTGTTTGTGTTATAATCAAAATTAGTAGCTGTAATGGTGGGCCAAACACTGAAAATCAATTTCGTTGTTGAAAAGTTCCACTCATCAAATGATGTTATGGATATTAACTCAAACAAAGCATGCATTATTCCAACCATGCACTTACTTTCTTTTAAGTAGGTGCTATAAAGGGTTCTATTATTCCTTTTCCTTCTTGATTATGATCAAGAAAGGTGCCTTTGCTAAAACAGCAAAAAAATTTGCTAGCAAGAAATCACATATATAGTTACACTTTCTTTTTATCTTTTAAGTCTGTATTATTTTGGTTTTACTTGATTGTTTGTTTAATTAGTAGGAATGATCACCACCAAGTGCATGGATTAACGGTACAAAATTATCCTAATTTAAAAAATAATCTTGAATTCACATCCTAAATATATAGTTGTACTGAATATTCAAAAAGAGATTTTTCTCACCGATGATAGTCTTACATGACTTAAGCAACATTAATTGCCTCTCATGGTACGTATAATTTCTTAAAAAAAAATAGTAGGAATGTGTATATCTTTTTGAGGGAACATGTTTACTTCATTTAATACTTTTTCCTTGTAAATTTTAAACGTATAATCCATGCTCAATAAATAATATAAAATCCATAAACAAAATATATAAAATTGTATACAAATTATTTCTCAATAAAAAAAAAATAATGAAGCGAGATTTTCCTTTGTAGTGTATTCTTTAATTTGGATTAGCGCATGCCCTAGTCAACTAATGAATGAGTTTGTATGCTATATAGCTCTTCAGATTATTTATGTAAATCAGTTTGAATTAGCGTGCACGCATACCGACCACAAAAATAAAAATAAAAATAAAAATTCACTTTTTGGTTTAAAAAGGGAACACTACTAGAAAATAGACTTTTAACATCAGTTTTTTTTTTTTTGAGTTTTTAACATCGATTTTTATCTGATGTTGAAACCAGTAATGTTAAAAGTATCAACGTTAACATCAGTTTTAAAAAATTGATGTTAACAAAAATACACAACATTAGTTTTTAGCAAAAAGCAATGTTGTTTTTTTTTTGAATCAACATCAGTTTTCATCGAAAACTAATGTTTTTTGTGAATCAACATCAATTTTATTGAAAACCGATGTTGTTTAATGCATCAACATCAATTTTTACTGAAAACCGATGTTGTTTAATGCATCAACATCAATTTTCAGGGAAAATAGATGTTATTTTTTGTGAATCAACATCAATTTTTAGTAAAAACTAATGTTGATTTTTGTAGTTTTTTTAATATATTATATATTTTTTAAATATTACCCAAACCTGTAAATTTAAAAAACAGACCAATACAGACAAATAGTTTCACAATACGATAAAAAGTTATTATGAATTATAATGGTCAAAGAAAACAATAATGTTAATACACTATAAGCAATTGTAATTAAACTATTTATACAATTGTTTAAAAAATCCCTTAATCACCAAGTGTTTCATTTTTAACTCTAAGATAAAATCTTACCCACTGAATCCGAATTGCCTTCAATCTCTCTGATTTCAATGGTCTTGGATCAGTAAAATACTACATAATACAATAAAACATAACTTATAAATATAAATAAAAATAAGTATAACAAATAAAATTAGTTTTGAAGTAAATAATTATCATGTCCCAGTTATCCCTGAAGCCTCCTTATACTATCGTTGACATCCAATGCATGACATAATAGCCACACTCAGTGCTTCCTTTTTGCTTATTACACTAAATTGAATAACATATTCAAAGTTAAACGAGAATTAGTGTAAATAGTAATGAAAGTAATTTTGAAGACATCAACCATTGTTTAAATGACTTACTTTAACTGTAATCCATTTAGGAATAGCTTTGGATTTAGTTCCTTGAGTATCATTGAATCCCTTCAAAGCACTGGTTAGGAAAAACGTACATGCATATTGTATATTTAACATATTCATGTCTTTCCAATAATAAAGTAAATGTCTTAGAAATTACAACTTACCTGTTAATAATTCCTTTCAAGTAGTTATCTGGCTTATTGTGGAAGAAACAAAACCACACAACAACATTGTCCTTAGGACATATAACGACCAGTTGCCAATGTGCGCTACATTGGAGAAAATTAAGTTATTATACTACATCAATTATTTAATTTGATTTTTACAATTTTACTTACCTATTCAAGTACGCTGCTAGGTATACATGTTTCTGCGAAGTCTGCATCCATTTCTTAATATAGTCTTCAAATTCAAATTGCGATTGGCCAGATCTCTGTATGGACTGTGGCTCAAGGAATCCATACACAGAGACATTATCTGATTGCAGACTTAAGTCATTTATATGTCTATTGTTTTTAAAATAAAGTAAATTATACATTAATTGAAACAATCAGCAATGTAATGGACTGTAATGTAAAGTGACTTAGAGAATCCACAATTGTGAAACAGAGATGTTGAGACATTGACCACCGTGTATTATTTCAGAAATATCTTCATACTTGATGTACAAGGGGACGTCGTAATTATACACCCCAAACACAATAGTATCCCATGACACCTGCATGGGTCTAAGGAAAAGCTGGGGGATGGTCGATGCGATCTGGTATAGGGGATGGTCATCAAGTTCCGGCTTATGTACAGGTTTTCCGTCGATCCCATCAGGTCCCTGTTGATCCTACACAGTTAATAAACATAAGTTAATGACAGTCAACACTTTCTGTGCAACAAATTAATCCATTTTGACTGATAGTAAACACAACAAAAAGTAAATACATTTTTCGAAATAGCATGCACAAGATGTGTTGGCCAAGCAAATAAGGTGTTAAGGGCCTGCCCCACTAACTGAACCTCTTCAGGCGGTACAGGGACGCGAGCATCAGCATCTCGAACTTCCTCAACACCCACCTTCACCTGATCATTGGCCAAAGGGACATTGTGCACGGTTGTCGATCCCTCATAAACTCTTCCAAGGGCAACCAGGTAAGGAGGATTTTCATCAACATACAACCAGAAGGACCAGTATGTCTGATGCACCCGTGTCAAGGTCTTGCCCCGAGGGATTAACACAACTTTCCTTCGTGCTAACAAGGGCACCAAAAGGACCAACCTTAACCTCAGGAGGCAGTATAAGTCCATGAGATTGCATCTAGGACTGCATCTGGGACTGCAAATGGCTGAAGGACAACATAAGTTGTTGAGTCATATTTTCAGTGATCGACTGCTGCAGCTCTTCCCTAATATTTTGTTTCAGTCGATCCAAGTCTTCTGGGTTCATGGACTTAGACGTGCGAGATCTTGTTGAAGTCGATCCAAAGTATTGTTTAATCGTCACACCATGTCCACAGCACGAACACAGCCTGAGTGCTCTGGTCGCCCCATGGTAATAGTCAGTATATCCTAACGTCCACTGGAGACAAAGCTACCCTGTGTTGATTGTTCTTCCAGGGTATCCTGCAATCAACATAAATACTACATGAGTTTTCAAATTTGTTGTTTTTATAATTAATGACCATTGAAAAAATAATTAACTTACAATCTTTTCTACAATTTCACGTGTCGTTTCAGATGTCATGTCTCCTGATTTTTTTGTGCGAGCCATCTTTCACTTCACATGTCGTCTTACAGGAGATGGAGGATGAACGATTATTTCGGTGCTCCTAGATTAGGCTGCTTCCTCCAATCGTTTCTTTTGTTTTTCCTCCATTAACTTTTGTTCTAATAAATCATAACCTCCACGAGACAACACATGAGGGGCAGTGTTTAGTTTCTAGGCAGCCTGAGCCTTCTTTCTAACATCCTGTTACAATTACAAAGATAGTTGTCAACAAAATACACTTGAAAATACTGCATAATTTGCAAACTCAATGCTCTTTGTTCTCTTTTGCGGATATCTCGAGCCATAGAGTGTTTAAGCTATTGTGGAAGTCGCCTAGACTACAAAGGATCCACCTCCACCTTTGGAAGATGGCCAATAATGTCCTTCTTACTACAACAATCGACTAAGCAGAAGTATGGCTCCAAATTACCGACGGTAAAATACTTGTAGAAAATTTTAATTGATGAAATTTTATTTTCTGTCGGTAATTTCCAATGGAAATATCCTTCAATAGGATATGTCGGAAATTACCGACGGATTTTTCCGTCGATAATTTTTCAACCTGATTCTACTACTTTAATATGTTTCATTTCAAATATTATTTGAAATATACTCATTATAACATTAAATATTGATGTAGCCCAAAACAAATTGTTGAGCTAAAGAGCTAAAGGGCAACAACTAAAGCTTGAGTATCCTTATTATTTTTGGAGGCAACAAAGTACATTTCTCACAATGAATATTATCATATTTTTACCGAACAAAATTTGAAACTACTTTTTGTAGAATTTATAATAGCACATGTCAAAAAATAATAGTGTTTAAAAAGTAAAAGCAATCACAAACAAGGAGTAGGTTATAGTCTCTTATACAATGCTAAAAGAACTAAAATTCAAATTTTTGCTTTTAACAAACTCGTATTTCATTTCATAAAAATAAAAATGACAATCTATTCCTGGAACCTTTGCTTTTTTAAGGAATACTTTCCTAAGGTGAAACATCTCAAACCACGTCATACTAGCAATAATCTCATTCATCATAACCAATCTATTACACTTCAATAATAGGAAGTATAATAGATTGCCTAGATCTTACAACATGAAGGAATTTAAAATCAAGACAGATGCCATAAAAAAAAAATTAGCCAACAAGAAAAGACTCAAGAAGAAAATGGATGACAAAGGGATAAAAATCTGGCATATGGTAGTAATTAATAAGACCTTAATGAAATAGAAATACCCAATTCCAAACATATCATGGGTATACACACACAATAAAATTATAATGACACAATTCACGCCCTTATCTTCCTCAGTCCTTCTCCTTCCTTAATTTAAAGTTTGTACCAACACACAATACATAAGCACCCAAGAAAGAATACCATTTTAAAAATAACCTCTACCTGAAACCCAATCGTACTAACACACATACTAGAGTTAGGATCTTCTACCAAAAGAGACACTCACCTTGTCATTCACTTCGCAAAATGATTGAATGTTTTTAGTTAAATATTCTTCTTATCTTATTTTACTTATCTTGGACTTTTATTTCCTCACTCTAACTCAGTTTTTGTCTTAGGCAAACAAGTGGACTTAATTGATAATTGTTGCCTATTTTCGGATTTTTTGCTTACTTGACCTATCTTTCTTGTGTAGGACCTAGAGAGCTCTACAGAACTCCAAATGGCGCATATGATTAGTCCCTAGAAAGATAAGGAAAAAATCTACAATTTTGTCAGAGATAAGCCGAGGTTAATTCTGTCCTTTTGAGGGTCAGTTTAGGCTTGGAAGTCATAATCTCTGCACTCGAGTTTGGGACTGCAAATTGGTGTAATTAGTAAACACTTAGATTAGATGGGCCTAATCATGGTCCATCCTTTCCTACTAACTCAGTCACTATATTTTAGCGCAATTAGTTAGTGAAGAGACACACTTTATTTTTTTAGCCCCAATAGAATTTGTAGTTTCTTTTAGAAGTTTTCAGAATTAAAACTTTTTCTCTCATTTTCTCTCAAGTGTTCTTCATTGTTCTTTATTTTTCTTCTTCCTTTCATCTCTGTTCTTTTATTTTCTCATACAAATTTTGTGGCTCTTACATTGATGATGATCATGGAAGGCTAAATAATCAATCAATCTAAGGATCCAGTCCAAGCAAGGAGAATTTGAGTTCTTGTTTGGTATTCTAATTTCTATGTGAATGTTCATCTTCTTCTTCAATCCTCTTTTCGGTTTTCATGATTATGAATACGTTTATGATTGAAAATGAATTAGGTTATAAATTTATTTCCTAATTTTGAATTTTAATCATAGATTATTTGGATGATATTTTAATCCAATTTGTGATTTCAATTGATTTATGAGTTAATTTGATTGAATTGCTTCTAATGATATTGGATGAACCTTCATAATATGATCATTATATGAGAACTATGATAATTTGTATTGCTTGATTTGGTGAATTGGATTGATATTCTTGAATCTGCTTTACAACACCTTTCATCAATTCTGTTAGTTTTTGCATTTTTCTTCAATTCTTGTTTGTGTTTATGCAATTTTTATTCATTGCCTACAAACTATTCGATTAAAATCTCCCCATTGTTTATTAGTAAATTGAAGTTGGAACCAAATTGATCATGTCTTTGAGTCAACCTAGGTTAATCCTGTGCTATAGAATTAACATAGTTTAATTGTTTTGTAGCGATTCGACAGTCGTTATCAAAATTGGCGTCGTTGCTGGGGATACGGTTCATTGTGTGCCAACTTTAATCCGCTCATAATTCGATAATAGTGTAGGTACCATTCATATTAATATAGTATAGATAAATTCAAAATTTTGTTTCTAGATAATAGATACAAGATAAGTATAGATAGAATATGATAGATATAGATTTAAATAAAAATTCAAAAATTTATTTCTAGATAATAGATAATAGATAAATAAGATAGAAGAAAATAGATATAGATAAATATAGATTAAAAAAATTCAAAATTTCAAAAATTAAAAACTTATTTCTAGATAATAGAAGAAGATAGATATAGATGATATAGATAAAAAAAATTTCAAAAATAATTTTTTCTAGATAATAGATAGAAGATAGATAGATATAGATAATAAAAAAAATTCAAAAATTCAAAAATTTGTTTCTAGATAATAAATAGAAGAAGATAGATATAGATATAAAAAAATTCAAAAAAATAGTCATTTATCATGGTGTTTTTGAATTAAAAAAAACAAAATTCGAAAAAAATTAAAATTTTCCAAAATCAAAATAATTTTTAGACATTTATTATGGTGTTTTTAAATTTTTTTAAAAAAAATTGGGCTAGTTTTTCATTTTTTATATAGATTTAACAAATATTGTGAATAATATTGTGGTAGAGTAGTTGTGTGTTATTTCTGTCAATGATAAGTTGAACTGTGCATGACTAGGTCCAAACTAGGTGACTTGCATTCATATGATCCTAAGATAGATAGGACATTTCATAATTTGAGTAGAGATAATAGAAGTGTAGTTTTGGATATTAGTATAGTGTATTATGAACATTCTATTTCTGAACCTTCTGTTTCTGATTTTGAACATTCTGATTTTGAAATTGTTGTTGATACAATGGCTGACAACAATCGAACTCTTAAGGAATTGATTACACCTGATGTTGTTTATCAACCTTGGTGTATTTAATATCCTGAAACAGAGGTTAGTTATGAGCTAAAATCTGGACTAATCCATTTGCTTCCAAAGTTTCTTAGTTTTGCAGGTGAAGATCCACATAAACATCTTAAGGAGTTTCATTAGTGTGTTCAACCATGCGACCACATGACATTCATGAGGATTATGTCAAGATGAAGACATTTTCATTCTCTCTAGATGATGTGGCCAAGGACTAGTTGTACCTTCAACCAGATCCTATCAACACTTGGACAGATATAAAGATAAGATTTTTGGAGAAATTCTTCCCTGTATTCAGAACAACATCCATCCGAAAAGAAATTTGTGATATAAGGCAGCTAGCTAGAGAGACATTATATGAGTACTAGGAGAGATTCAACAACTTGTGCGCTACCTGTTCTCACCATCAAATCAGTGAGCAATTATTGATTCAGTATTTTTATGAAAGCTTGATGTTGATGGACAAGAGTATGATAGATGCAACCAGTGGAGGCGCTTTGATGGACAAGACTCCTCTTGCTACACGACAATTGATTTCTAACATGGCAGCCAATTATCAACAATTTGGTACAAGAGGCGCTGCAACATCTAAGGCAGCTGCAAATGCAGTTTCTGTTTCTATGGTTGCTGATAATCAAAGGTTGGAGAATAAGTTGAAAGAATTGACATCCCTTGTGAGACAACTTGCCATTGGTATACAACAGAATGTGATGGCAGTCAATCAACTAAGGTTGTGTGGTATCTATTGTGCACCTGATCATCCAACAGAATCATGTCCTACTCTTCAAGAAACAGAACAAGCTGTTAAAGTTTTTGCCATACAATCTGGATAGTCATTCAGACCTCAACAACAATATAATCCTTACTCCAATACTTATAATCCTGGTTGGAGAGATCACTTGAATTTGAGGTACGTTCCTGGTCCACAACAACAACAACAATATCAACCTCCAACAGCAAATACCAACTTCCCCTATTTAGACAACAACCACAATTCCAACAGCCTGCACCTACACCTATACAACATGTGCAGAGCAGTTCTAGACCTTCCATGAAGGACCTGATGAAGCAAATGACAACCACCAACATTCAGTTTCAACAAAATGTTAGTGCCACCATCCAAGACTTGTAGACTCAGATTGGACAGTTAGCTACAACTGTCAACCAGATGCAGCAGCAAGGTTCTGGAAACATTCCAGCACAACCAATTATTAATCCAAAGAATGTGAGTGCTATTACCTTGAGGAGTGACACAAAGCTTCCAAATTCAACAAATGCTGGTAAGAAAATTAAGGATGGTGCCAAAACAGATTTTGCAAAGAAAGTGGAGCTTGATTCTGATTTGCTTGAGACTTTCAGGAGGGTGGAAGTCAACATTCCCCTCTTGGATGCCATCAGACAGATTCCAAAATATGGAAAGTTCTTGAAGGATTTGTGCACCCAGAAGAGGAAGCTGAAGGGAAATGAGTAAGTAAAGATGAGCATAAATGTTTCTGCACTTATACAGGGAAAAACTGTTGCTGCCATCCCACTTTTCACCTTGCCACAGAAGTGCAAAGATCCTGGCACTTTCACTATCCCTTGCACCATTGGAGATTGTACTTTTATAGATGCCATGCTTGACCTTGGAGCCTCAATTAATGTCATGCCTACATCAGTTTACGAATCACTACATCTTGGTGATTTGAAACCCACCAGTATTGTCATTCATTTAGCTAATAGGAGTGTTGCGCTTCCACTTGGACTTATTGAAAATGTGCTGGTGTGAGTTAATGATTTGATTTCCTTGTAGATTTTTACATTTTGGATATGGAGAATGAGTCTTCCAGCCATGGTTCCACATTGATCCTAGGGAGGCCATTCTTGATGACAGTCAGGACCAAAATTGATGTGCATGCAGGAACTCTTTTCATGGAGTTTGGTGATGACATTGTCCAGTTCAACATTTTTTAGGCTATGAGACATCCTATAGAGGAGTATTTGTCTTTCTTGTTGATATCATTAATGTAGCAGTAGATAGTGGAGATTTACTTTCTGAATTTTCTGATTTTTCTAATTTTGATCTTGGTTCTTGTAATTGTACTTGTGATGATTCTGTTGTTGTGTGTAGTATTTGTGCGGAGATTTCCTCCACACTTCACTCTGATTGTATTGTAGATACAGGTACAACTGTTGATTCTCCTATTTCCCTTCCATCCACCAATCTTTCTTTGTCTTCCACCATTCAACCACCTTCTTTGGAGCTAAAGCCACTACCTGAGCACCTTAAATATGTATATTTAGATGATGCTCAAAAGCTTCCAAGCATCATATCTAGCAGCCTGTCACTTAAGCATAAAGAGAAGTTGTTGCATGTTTTGAGAGGCCACAAAAAGGCCATTGGATGGACACTTACTGACATTCCTTGAATAAATTGTTCCATTTGCATGCATCAGATACTCTTGGAGGATGATTCTAGGCCGGTGAGGTAGCCACAGAGGAGGCTGAATCCCACTATTCTTGATGTGGTGAAGAAGGAAGTGATGAAGTTACTAGCTGCAGGGATTATCTATCCTATTTCAAATAGCACTTGGGTTTCACCTATTCAAGTGGTTCCTAAGAAGTCGGGTACCACTATTGTGAAAAACCAGGATAATGAGTTGATTCTGACTAAAGTAACCAACAGTTGGCAAGTTTGCATTAACTACAAGAGACTTAACCAGGCAACTCTCAAGGACCATTTCCCTCTCCCCTTCATTGACCAGGTTCTGGAGAAGTTGGAAGGTAAATCACATTATTGCTTTCTTGATGGTTTTTTAGGTTACATGCAGATTCATATTGCACCGGAGGACCAACACAAGACCACATTCACTTGTCCATTTGGCACATTTGCCTACACTAGGATGCCTTTTGGCCTATGCAACACACCTGCTACCTTCCAAAGGTGCATTGTGAATATCTTTTCTGATTTATTAGAGAGTTGCATGGAGGTGTTTATTGATGATTTCACTTTTTATGGTTCCTCTTTTGATGCATGTTTAGATAGTCTCTCTAGAGTTCTTGACCAATTTATCGGGACTAACCTTGTTCTTAACTTTGAGAAATGTCATTTTATGGTGCATGAAGGTATAGTCTTAGGGCATTTGGTCTCTAGTAGAGGTATTGAGGTCGATAATGCCAAGATTGATGTTATTACTTCTCTACCTTACCCTGCTTCTGTGCAGGAAGTGCATTCTTTTCTTAGGCATGCAGGTTTTTATAGGAGATTCATCCAAGATTTAAGCAAGATTGCACTGCCATTATCCAAGCTTCTCCAAAAGCACATAGACTTTATGTTTGACCACCCTTGCAAAGAGGCATTTGAGGAATTGAAGAAGAAGCTTACTACCTCTCCCATCATGCAGCCACCAGATTGGGAACTTCCCTTTGAACTTATGTGTGATGCCTCTAATTATGCACTTGGGACTGTGTTGTCACAGAGAGTTAGTAAACGATTCCATGTCATTGCTTATGCTTCACGCACTTTAGATACAATCCAAGTTAACTACACCACCACTGAGAATGAGTTTTTGGCTATTATTTTTGCTTTAGAAAATTCCGATCTTATTTGCTTTGTTCCCATATCACTATCTTTACTGACCATGCAGCTTTGAAGTACTTGTTGAAGAAGCCTGATGCTAAACCTAGATTGATCAGGTGGATGCTTCTTCTTCAGGAGTTTGATATTGAGATTAAGGATAGGAGTGGTGCAGAAAACTTAGTTGTTAATCATTTGAGTAGGATTGAGGGACATGTTGAATCCTTTCCTATTAAGGATAATTTCCTTGATAAGCATTTAATGCACTTTCATTCATCACATATTACACCTTGGTTTGATAATATTGTGAATTTCATTGTTGCATCTGTTGTTTCACCTCATGCTTGTAGGTCTCAAATAGATAAATTTAAGAGTGATGTTAAATATTATGTGTGGGATGATCCTTATTTGTGGAGGTTTGGTAGTGATCAAGTGATCCACAGGTGTGTGCCAAATCATGAGATTCAGTCTATTCTTCAGTTTTGTTATGACACATCTACCAGCGGTCATTTTGGTCCTTAGTGAACCACTATGAGAGTAGTTGACTATGGGTTCTATTGGCCCACCATGTTTAGAGATGCTTATCACTTTACCACCACTGGTGAGCAATGTCAGAGAGCAGGAAGGACCATTACACATAGGCATGAGATGCCTCAACAGCCCATTGTTTTCTGTGAGGTTTTTTATGTGTGAAATATTGATTTTATGGGTCCATTTCCTATTTCTCATGATTTTTCATATATTCTGCTTGCTGTTGATTATGTTTCTAGATGGGTTGAAGCTAAGGCCACCAGAACTAAAGATTCTAAAGTTGTTCTGGAGTGCCTAGGACCCATTGTTTTCTGTAAGTTATCCAACACTTTTTGCAGGTTTGGTGTTCCTAAAGCCATTATCAGTGACCAGGGGAGCCATTTCTGTAACAGGTCATTGACATCCTTGCTTTAGAAGTATGGGATTGTGCATAGAGTTGCTACAGCTTATCATCCCCAAACTAATGGGCAAGCAGAGGTTTTTAACAAAGAGATCAAGCAAGTGTTACAGAAGGTAGTGCAACCCAACAAGAAGGATTGGAGCAAGTTACTTGAAAATGCTTTATGGGCTCACAGGACCGCTTACTGAACACCTTTGGGGATGTCTCCCTATAGGATGATTTTTGATAAGGCATGCCACCTTCTGGTGGAGATTGAGCATTGTGCTCATTGGGCGGTGAAGAGTTGTAACATGGCATTTGATGAAGCGGGTATGGAAAGGAAGCTTCAATTGCAAGAACTTGAAGAGATCCGCTTAGAAGCCTATGAGAACTCCAAAATTTACAAGGAGAAAGTGAAGAGATTTCATGACTCTAGGATTCTTAGGAAGGAGTTCCATATTGGTCAAAAAGTACCTAACTCTCGCCTTAAGCTTATTTCCGATAAACTTCGATCTAGATGGGATGGAACTTTTTTTTATTACTAATGTTTTTCCCCATGGTGCAGTTGAGATTAAAAATGAAGTTATCGACAATGTCTTTAAAGTGAATGGTCACCAACTCAAGCTATTTCATGAGAGCTGGCAAGTAGAGGAGGAGCTTGTGGGAGACCTCTCTTCAGTCTTGCCAATTTTATGTGATATAATATGCCTTGAATGACATTTGGGGAGTTTCATTTTCCCTTCTTTTATTTGTTGTCTCTTTGTTTCTATTTCATTGCATGCTCACATTGAGGACAATGTGCATTTCAAGTGTGGGGTAAAGGATCACAAAAACATTTTCTGTTTTCTATTGTCTATTTCTAGTTTTGTTTTCTGTTTCTGTTATTGTTTTGCTGCATTTGTTTTGTTTTGTTGTTATTCTATTTTTACATTCAGAAAATAAAAAATTAGAATTTAGGAACTTTTTATGTTTTTCATAGGATTTATAACTTGTATAAATTGTGAGAAATGTACTAATTTTTGTTGGATTGAAAGGTTTCATGCTTGATGTGAATCGTTGTTGCAATTGTTGAAGTGATAAGTAGGCTTGAGAAATAGAATTTAAGATGGATCATGTGTGATAGAATTATGCCTTGTGAGTTTCTGGGCCTTTGTGGATGAATCACATTATTTCATTCATATTCTTTCATGTGTGATTTCACTCTTGTGCTAGATTACTCTATATTTTGTCTTGCCTCTTTTGACATTCCTTGTTGCACATGCTTTGATTGAAATAATTTAGGCCTTCTTTCTTTTATCAACTAGCCAAATAAACCTATCCTTGCATTGATATTCATTGTCACCATTTTTGAGTCTTTAACCTTTTCTTTCTTGTGTAGCTCATTACAAACTAAAAAAAAATTGGAAAACCATGTTATCCTAAATTTAGAGAGAAAAGGAGCCTTGGAATTGTTTTGGGAGTGAGTTTCAAACAAGTGAGGGGTATTTTTATTTTGTTTTGATTTGGAAAGAAAAGAAAAGAAAGAGTTTAAAAAGCAAAAGTTCGAAAAAAAAATGAAAAAAAAGTACAAAAAAAATGCAATAAAAGTTGTTGTGGTTCATTTTCATCCGTATAAGTTTTCTTAATTTAATTTAGTTGTTCTCCACCTTGTTTCTTCATTTTTAGCCCTTGTTTTAATTGTTGGCTTACTCCCCATTGCCCCTCTTTTCTCTTAGTTTTATCCTAAATATCTTTCTTTTATCCATCCTTTACCTAAGCCATACATTACAAACCAATAAAGTTCTTTTGATCTTTTGATGCATGTGTATTTCAAGTTGAATGAATTAGAGTTTTGTCAAAATTTAGATGTGCTAGTTACATGTGGTGTTTGAGTGAAAACATAAACCCATGCACATTAAAAGAGGTTGAGTGTTGCTCTTAATTTCTATCACCTTGGTTCGTTCTTAATTTTAACTTGACTACTTTTTCACTTTGCACTTTGTGATCATGCGTTCATGGATTGTTTGTTACCTTAATTTCATTCTTCCATTTTTCATCTTTCTCAATTTTGTGCATTGTTAGGATCCATTCAAAATTGTGTGTGCCTTGTTCATACCTTTCTTGTAGTTTGCGGTTTACTTTAGTTTGAATTTTTCTCTTAGTCTTTCTTTTAGTTTTGTCCAGGAGTGCAAAAGTTTAAGTATAGGGTATTTTGATTGAGTTTTTTTAGTTTAATATTTTTCTATTCTTCTTAGCTTACTTCTCTTGGACTTTTATTTCCTCACTCTAACTCAGTTTTTGTCTTAGGCAAACAAGTGGGCTTAATTAATAATTTGTTACTTATTTTTGGATTTTTTGCTTACTTGACCTATCTTCCTTGTGCATGACCTAGAGAGCTCTACAAAACTTCAAATGACGCATATGAGTAATCCCTAGAAAGATAAGGAAAAGATCTACAATTTTGTCAGAGATAAGCCAATGCCAATTCTGTCATTGTTAGGGTCATTTTAGGCTTGGAAGTCATAACACCTACACTCGAGTTTTGGGCTGCGAATTGGTGTAATTAGTAATTAGTTAGATTAGATGGGCCTAATCATGGCCCATCCTTTCCTACTGACTCAGTCACTATATTTTAGTGCAATTAGTTAGTGAAGAGACACACTTTATTTTTTGAGCACAAATAGAATTTGTAGTTTCTTTTAGAAGTTTTCATAATTAAAACCTTTTCTCTCATTTTCTCTCAACTGCTCTTCATTGTTTTTATTTTTCTTCTTCCTTTCATCTTTATTCTTTTATTTTTCTCATACAAATTGCATGGCTCTTACATTGATGATGATCATGAAAGGCTAAATAATCAATCAATCTAAGGATCCAGTGCAAGTAAGGAGAATTTGAGTTCTGGTTTGGTATTCTAATTTCTATGTAAATGTTCATCTTCTTCTTCAATCCTCTTTTAAATGTTCATGATTATGAATATGTTTAGGATTGGAAATAAATTAGGTTATAGATTTATTTCCTAATTTTGAATTTTAATCATAGATTGTTTGTATAATATTTCAATCCAATTTGTGAATTCAATTGATTTATGAGTTAATTCGATTGAACTGCTTCTAATGATATTGAATAAACCTTCATAATATGATCATTATATGAGAACTATGATAATTTGTATTGCTTGGTTTGGTGAATTGGATTGATATTCTTGAATTTGTTTTACAACACCTTTTGTCAATTCTATTAGTTTCTGCATTTTTCTTCAATTTTTGTTTGTGTTTCTGCAATTTTTATTCATTGCCTATAAACTATTCAATTAAAATCCCCTTATTTTTTATTAGTGAATTAAAGTTGGAATCAAATTGGTCGTGTCTCTGAGTCGACCTAGGTTAATCATGTGCTTTAGAATTAGCGTAGTTTAATTTTTTTGTAGCGATTCGACAATTGTTATCACAAAACTTCAATCTTTCATTGAAAATGTTGTCTCTGTTGTTTACTTTAAACTGGTGTGAACCAATTTGAACCAATAAAATCACACAAACAATCACTAAAATCGAAATCAGATTTCTCTTTCCACTTTTTAGTTATAAAAACATTTTCATGCTACACACTAACTAATTTCTTAATCAAAATCTATCAAGTCTTGAAATCCATTTCTAAACAAGTGCTTTAAAAAGTAAAAAGCCAAAAATAACCCAAAGAAGTTGTCATTTTCATACTTTTAACATGGAGATGAATTGGAACTATTTTCTTAAGAGGAATCTTGTTTATCAAACATGGTTGATTTGTGGACACATGCAAACTTGTGGGTATTGAAACAAAAAACCCAACAAGTTTTGTTTAATAAAAAAAGTTTTACGATTTTAGAAAACCAAAAATTGTTTTTTAGAAACGAATAATCAAACAAGCTACAAAATGTTGAACACTGATATATACAGAATAAGGGAACAAAGTTTGTAAAATGGAACTTGAACAACAGGGAAAACAGGCTCCTAAGGCTTAAAAACACTATCTTCCTCCTTTTGAAGGGGACCCACCACTCTGTACCCAATAGCCGCCACTTCCGCTTCCGCTTCCGCTTCCTTCTCCTCCGTCATGTACACTTTTTTCCCTCTCGACACAGTGATCTCATCTTCGTCGACATAATTCTCTTCTTCTTCTTCATTGTAATCCTCGCTGCTATCATCTTCTTCGTCGCTTTGGTCGTCTTTTTTGGCGAAAGAGAAACAATGGAGGTGCGGGCATTGCGCAAAAACAGAGGCATATGCGACGAAAGCATGTGAAGAAGCATTGGCGTTGGGAAATGGAGGCACGACGAGTGATTGAGATGACAACTAGGGTTGGGTTGTTTTGTTTTGGGAAAATTTTAATTTTCCAAAGGAATATGTATCCGTCAGAAAATTCCATCGAAAAAATTTAAATTTTCGACATAAATTAATCCAAGGTAAAAATCTGCCGGTTATCAAAAATTTCCAACGGAATATATTCATTCGATAAATTTTGTAGACAATTTTAACATTTTCGATGGAATATATTCCGTGGGAAATATTCTGTAGGAAATAATCTCTTTTTTTTTTGTAGTGCTGTGGTGGGTTTATCAAATATTCCTCTACGGGTTTCATAATGGGTTTTTCCAAAAGTTTGCAGTTGTGCACTATGTTGCAAGCTGAACTTTGGGTTACTCTAAGATAATTGTGGAATCAACTTCGGCATCAACAATTTGTGCAATCTCTCATGGAGCAGCTGATAAGCTTGAAAAGGATCATATTGTGAGATCAATCATCGAGCTAGTGTGTTAGCCTTTGGAGGTTTCCTAGTTTTTTGTCATTAGGGAGATGAATTTTGTTGTTGGCCTGTTTGCTAAATTTGGTCTTTCCCTTGATCTTGACTGTTTTCTTTTTTATACCCTTCCAAATTTTGTGGAACAGGAGTTGCCTTATGTGCTTTTGTTGTTTTGGGTTTTTAGTCCCGTTTAATCATAAGAAATAATCTTTTATTGTATTCCAAAAGAAATGGACAATAAGAAATAATCTTTTATTGTATTATAAACTATTTATAATTAATTTAAAATATATTTTATATATTTAAAAAATTATTTCAATTTTTTAATATAATAATACACTTCACATATTCAAATATATTTGTAAAGAATTTTACATTGAAGCACTATTACTACAAAAAAAAAATTGCACTAACTTACATCTAACAATGTTATATATACATCCTTTAATATACTTAAATTCATTAAATGATCTGCCAACATAATGTGAGATGATACTAAAACTTATTTATATCAATAATACATCAATATTAAACTCAAATTAATTGCCTTAATTAAATATTTAACATGTTATTGCTAAAGGTTGATTGTTTGACTTTACTTTTATAATTTATACTCATTTAAGTTTTTTTTCCTTATATTTTGTTTTATATCATCATTGTATTCTTAATTATTTTAATGTTGTCATTGTCATGGACATCTTCCATACTATGAGAGTCAAGAAAGGGTAGCATGGTCTTATGGCAATTAAAAAGGACTTGAATAAGGTGTATGATGGAGTTCATTGGGATTTTCTTGTTGATAGTATGAGAGAGGTGAGATTTTAGGAGCATTTTTGTGATCTTATTCTTGCATGCATGTGTCTCTTTTGTTAATATGCAGGTTACGCTGAATGGAGTCCCTACAAAAGTGTTTTACCCGAAGAGAGGACTATATAGGGCAATCTCACATCCCGATAATTGTTTGTGTTGTGTATAGAGTGCCAGCGTAGCACACACTTGATTGATGCTAAAGTAGAGGCAAAGAGATAGAAGCCTATCAAATTGAGTAGGGATGGTCCGCCAAATTCTCACCTATTTTTTGTAGATGATTTATTATTATTTGCGGAGGCTAGATGTGGACCAAATTGGAGTCTATGTCTTTCATCAGGGCAACAAGTGTTTGTTCATAAGACTTGTATGTTTGTTACTCGTAGCATCATGTTAGAGAGATGGAATTAAGTCATGTGCATTCTAGCTTCCAATTAACTAATGATTTGAGAGTCAAGAAAGGGTAGCAAGGTCTTATGGCAATTTAAAAGGACTTGAATAAGGTGTCTGATAGATTTCGTTGGGATTTTCTTATTGATATCATGAGAGAGGTGAGATTTCAGGAGCATTTTTGTAATCTTATTCTTGTATGTGTCTCTTTTGTTAGTCTTGAGTCTTATGACTACCTATTGAAGAAGATCCAAAAAAGGGTTAATAATTTGTGTGCCAATTCTTTGTCCTTTGCGAGGAGATTTACTTTTTTAAAGTAGTTATGTCTGTGTTACCTACCTACACCATGTGGATGGTGATTCTTCCCAAGCAATTATGCCATGAATTGGAATCTATGAATCGAAGCTTTGAGTAGGGGGATTTCGAACCAAATGGGAAGTGTCATTCTATTGTTGGGAATAAGTTTTGTTTGACTTGGAAAGATGATGATATGAGCTTTTCTAACTTATATGATTTTAACCATGCTTTTATTATGAAGCTTGGATGGGGTATTATTCATTATCCTACTGCTCTATGGGTGAGGGTGTTATGGAGTCAATATAAGTGTTGTGATGGGATAAGTCCTTTGGTAAAACCGAGTCAAGTTTGTTCTAACACTTGGAGGAGTATTAATATTGTCTGGAAATATGTTTTGATAGGGTGTAGATGGATTTTGGGGAATGGTTGTAGCATTCTTTTGGAAGGACGTGTGGCTTCCACCAGGTATTATCATCAAAGATGATGTTGAGCAGTTACAAGAGGAAGTAGTTAATCAATTTGCTCATGATATGGCATCTAAGGAAGGAGGTTGGAGTGAATAGTTGTTCAAACATTTTGTGTCAGACACATTGTTGAAATTATGTGTGAATCATACTTTATATGAAAAATTTTCTACCAAAATTGTGTATGTTTTGGTGTGTAATTCTTATGGTAGAAGAAATCATATTTGGTAGTTATTGTGGCCAACGATCCATCTGTGAGAACAATGTTTTCTTTGGAAAATGGTGCATGGTGGTCTCATTACTAACTCTTTTCAAGTTGTCAGAGGTATGGTTGATTATAATTGTTGTCCTTTAATTTGTGTCATTTGTATGAAGAAATGTTTGACCATTTGTTTTGTGATTTTGTTGTGACACAAATTAAAGGACAACAATTACAATCAACCATACCTCTAACAACTTGAAAAGAGTTAGTAATGAGACCACCATGCACCATTTTCCAAAGAAAACATTGTTCTCACAGATGGATCGTTGGCCACAATAACTACCAAAGATGATTTCTTTTACCATAAGAATTACACACCAAAACACACGCAGTTCTGGTAGAAAATTTTTCATATAAAGTATGATTCACACATAATATAAGGACAAATATCTTGAGTAAAAACTACGGAAAGTAAAACCTAAATAAATAAATCTATTAGCACCAATATATTAATAGTAACCTCCTAAACTAAAAGTAACTTAAATTAAAATAGGTAAACAATTGTGAGGACTTTCATGTAATTTGATTTGTTGTAATGATAAAAACAAAAGATAAACAACATAATCTATTATATAACGGGGAGGATATAGGCGAAAAAAAAATAGTTTCTGATTTAGTTGTTCGCATGAAATTCATCCTCTTAAAGATACGTGAAGGAAATGTAATTTGGCAAGGTAATTGTCAATTCGTCCTTGTAGCTTCTACTCGGTGACAATTTCATTTGTACACATTAATTGGAAATGAACAATTTAGTTTTACAAATTAGAAATGTACTGACAAATTTAGTCTAATCGTTAACTTATCTCAGTTTCCATTAAAGTTAAGTGCAAACGTGGCACGTAAAGTCGACATGGCAAATCCATGTGTGCAGGGAAACATTCCACATCACCTAATAATATTTTGGACTAAATTTTAGTGAAAGATTCTTCTTTCTAATTTCATGCTAATATCTTATTGTGAAATGACACTTTGGTCCCCCATAGATATAGTTTTATGACAAAATGGTCCAGGACACTTTCATGAATTACAAACGTTCATTCATAATTAAACATAAGATTTTGTTCATAAAATAGCCAAATTGTAACAAATTTTTAATATGACAGTACTAAAAAAGATACCAAATTATGGATTAACATCCATAATTATACCCATAAGCTTAACATAATATTGTCACAACGAAAATTCAAAAAGAACAAGTTAAGAAAGTAATTAGTTTTTCAAAAAATCATAACAGAAGAAATGATAACTTATTCATCACAACCTAATCATCTAAAATATCATGTTGCTTCCATGAATAACTTAGAAGGAGGTTGAGGATGCTGGAAACCTGGTGTAGGAATGTAATTCATGAAATTGGGTTGGTTCATTCTTGAAGATGGTCCACTTAGAAAGGGAACTCTAATGATAGGAGTTGTAGGGCATATTTGAGGTGGTCTAAATGTATGTGTTGCTGGTACAAATGTTGGGACATTTATCGTGTCAACATGAAAGGCAACTGGTGGTGAAACTTTAACTGCAATTGGTTCAATGATTGTTGCACTTTGAGAGCAAATAATTTTCTCTTGTAGTTTTTATTTTATTTTTAAAATCGACTAAGAAAATATATTGATGAAATGGTATTCAAAGTTTAAAAAAGATCACCCATGGTTAATTAGTATTGATATCCTATGTGAATAAGGAATACTTAGTAACTAAGGAGCCAACATCCAACTACTGGTAAAGCCACAAATTAATACATATGTTTCCTACATTAAATTCTTTGTGTCATTCCACCACATCAGTATATATCCACCATTGACCCGTGCACATCATTAAATTTGTTGTCTCTACCCACTTGACCGCCAACTCCTAAGTCTTATCTTTCTTCATTGTTGCTTACTGAAAGAACCATTTTACACCATCTACAATCATAACATGAATTTTCATATCTACTTGTGTTTCTTCACCACTGGACCCTGACACCCTACATGAATTTTGCACCACCCTCTTAGTCTCTATGAACCGCCTCCAATAAATATCCCCTTAGGAGATCTCTTGGACTCACACACCATTGGACATAAGAGAAACCAAAAGATGTATCAAAAGATTTAAGCCAAGACCACGTGTTAAACATTATATCTTATATAACACTTTGTCTATGAAATGGCTTATTTCTAACTATGAGATTGTTCCTAGTTTTTTTGCAATGTCCAAGCTATTCCACACCACATAGTCTTCCACCTTTTGTTTAATTTTTACTCTCATGTACAAGAACGTGTTGAGATAAATGATTCATTTTACCTGCTAGCAACACCATATGCATCCCACACCACTTGTGAGAGAATTGCCAAATTTCCCACACATATTGACAACTTAAGATTGAATGCTCCAAAGTTTCATCCTCTCCTCTACAAAATGGACATTCAAATAAATAACCACTAATATCCATGTTTCTGCTCTTCATGTTGTCACCACTAGGTGGACGATTTCTAAAAAAGCTCCACAAAAAACACTTGACTATTGGAGGAATTTTAAAGAACCAAATCCCATGAAGGAACTCATATGTTACATTGCTATTATCATAGCTACAAATTACCATGTATGCAGATTTTACAATAAACAAACCAAATAGATTGTGTAGCCATTTTCAAGAGTCTAAACCATCCATAAGAACATTCACTCCCATCAAGTCTTTGTGAAAGCTTTCTACACTCTTCTTTTTTCATTAGAACCATTCCCTACGCCATTCAAACTTCCACTCCCACACATCCCCACATCACCTCCCTGCATTTCCTAATATCCCCTCTTTTTGAGAAGAACTAAGGAATAATCTTGGATATTTGTGTGCCAAATTTTCTTACCCCAACCAAGTATCACTCCAAAACAAATTTTTTTCTCCTCTCCCTATTTTCCACTCTACTGAAAAATCAAACCACTTCCTTGAATTTGACCTCCCCCTAAAAACACTACATAAATCCCCCACCAATAGAAGACTTATTTGCCCCCCACTCACCAAGCAACCTTCCCCACCCTCCATATTTTGACACCAATACCTCATTCCACCCCCACCCCTCCCCTTTGTAAGAGTTCCCACCTCCATTTAGCCAATAGGACTTCATTGAAATGGAAAATGTTTTTTTATCCCCAAATCCGCCAAGTTTTTTGGAAGAAAAATATTATCCCAAATACCCCAACACATCTTTTTCTTTTACCCTTCTCACAACCCCACACAATATTGCTTTGAATATTAACAATCTCCCTCCCCATCCACTTTAGCACTTTAAAAAAGGAAAAAAAAAATAAAGGCAAAGAGGTCAACTCCAAATTAATAAGACTCACTCTCCCCACAAAAGATAAGGTTTTATGCTTTCACCCCGACAATTTTTTGACAAAGTTTTGAATAATAGGTTGCCAAGTCTCAACCATCCTAGGATTTGCACCTATAGGAATACCTAAATAAACAAAGGAAAAATGTAAAATCTTACAATTCAACAAATGAGCAAATCTTTCCAACTCAAAATTATCTACTCCTAATGTGTCAAACATGCTTTTAAATTTATTTTACCTTAAGCTCGAAAATTAGTTCAAAGCACCTTAAGATACTTTTAATAGTTACCACATTGTTTAGAGATGTCTCCCCTAAAAAGATGGCGTTGTCTGCATATTGCAGAAGATTGACTTTTACCCTTCCCCCCCCCATAGAAGCTTTGATATAATCCTTTTCTCAAAGCTACTTTCATCATTCAAAGTCAATCCTTCGGCCACAATTAAGAGAGAAAAAAGGAGCCAAAGGATTTCCTTGCCTCAATCCTTTTGTCACCATAATTCCCTCCAACAAACTTTTGTAACGACCTAAAAATTATTCTATATGTTATATTTATTTATGTATTTAATTATTTATTTACTTGTTAAGGTTAAATTCTTTAAATTTATTAAATAATCTAATGTGTGTAATTGTAACGTACTATATCATTTTCTTAAACTTAATGGAGGTAGAAACAAAAGAAACTATATATATATATATATATATATATCATATTTCATTACATTCATTTCTAGATTACATCTTAATATCATAGTTCTTCAAACACTATTATTTATTTACAACATACACAACCCCTATCCCTATTCAAACATGTTCTCCAGTGCTATCCTCTTCACTGATCACGATTATAGGATCTGTGGCCTGGTTAGGATATACAGGAGCAAATTGTAAGAAGGGATTGTGTGGGTTAAACTCCTCACTAAAGACAAAGACAGGAAAGTGAGTTCCAAAGTAAATGTGGGCACACAAGACGGGCTGCATAGTTATAACATAACAAGTTCTGACTTCATCTATATACCATGCTATGTCCAGTGCGTCAAGGAACAGGATGATTGATGCCATCTAAAATAAAACATGAAATAAATCTAGTGAGAAATAAAATTTCTCAGTAGGCAAAAATCTAAACCACCAAACAAGTTAGTATATTAGTAAATCATCAATAAGACCAGATAAGTCCATAGAAGAAATTATGCAACTTTATGAATGCATGAAATGAATTTTTCCCAGGGTGCACATGGTCTCTAAATATAGTACTGTATGTAGCTACATCTCGTATTGGATGTAGACGCTGCGATCGTCTTACGCAAACATGCATGATTTATTCCATGTAACTGCACCTGGTCACTACATATCATATTGTATGTAGTATCAATTACCGCTTCATAAATCTCGTACTGGATTTGGAGACCGGAACATATCATCACTTCAAATTTCATCATACAATCATTTGTACTAAAGTGGGGTTAGACTACCATACCTTATAAAATTATACCAACTCAGGAATGATATTTAACTATCTTCAAGCTTGCAGAAAAATCATATTACTATTCTAACTAATTAACCATCATATATCTTTTAATTTAAATTTTAAGTATTTTTTTCGGGATGGCCGGGGTGCTGTGGCCGAGGTCCAGTTTAAAATAATAAAAACAGCTCGAATATCATCAGAATCACCTCCAAAAATCATCAAATAAACTTCCCAACATTACTAATATTTTAGCCTATAACTTATGACCTATCCTATGGTTTAAATTAACATTTTCACATCATTAAATGAAATTTCAGCCTAAATAAGAGCCATAATTCTATATTTTTAAGCATGTAAATTAGTTTAAATGATTTCCTAACTAAGGATTGAAGCCTAGCCTACCTCAAATAAGTTGGATATTTGAAATGAACAGAGTAGATGATTGTCCTTCAAGGAAGAAAGTCTTTATGTAGAAGAAAGAAGAAATGAAAGTATATAAGGCAATAAAAGTGAGGCTACCGTCTAAGTAATTAAGGAAATGAGATGTGAAAGCAAATCACCCAATGAAAAGATTACAGGCCGAGAGAGAGAGTTTAGGAGCTAGAGTTTCTTGTGTAAAAAATTTTGAAAGTTCAGCGGCTATGTATAGTAGTTTATTTAGTTAGATATTAAGTGAATTAATTAGATTATAACCGGGTTAGGATTTAGTTTGGTTATAAGGTAACTATCCTTGGAGATTTTTATCCTAAATTAATCATTACAAATATTCCTTCATTTATGGCATGAGGTACGTGGAAGTTTTTTAAAAGATATGAACTAGTTGCACATGTTCATATACCTGAACCATATAAAGCAAGATTCTCTTCATTTAATGCCTCTAAAAATTATCTCTTTGCCATACTTAATTTCCTGCCATGTGTATTTCATATTTTCCTAGAAAGTTTACGTGTATCTTGTGTTTGGCTAAAAGTATTTATATTATTAAGCAAATCTACTGCACCTAATTGTTTAATATTTTAAATAAAGATTTTATACATTAATGACTATATAATTAAGTGCAAGGCTTAGTTCAATTAACCAATTTTTTTATAGGTTCTATTATATTTGGCTGAATTTATTTTAGAATTAAATAAGTTTATATATATATATATATTTTTTTTAACCAATTATTATAATTTAATCATAAATATAAACAAATATATATATATATATTTTGAGGATTTTACATTTCACCCCCTCTAAAAAGAAAATTTTGCCCTCAAAATTTGTAAACAAATCCGGAAACTTCTTCCTCATCTTTGATTCTAATTCCCAAGTATGTTCTTCCAAACGTCCTTGTCCCCATGCTACTTTTACTAATGATACATACTTATTTCTTAATTGCTTTGTTTCTTTATCCAAAATTCTTATCGGGGGCAAGCTCATAGTTAAATTTTCTTTTAACTGTATTGATTCAGATTCTAGAACATGACTTGGGTCGGAAATATATTTACGAAGTTGAGAGACATGAAAAACATTGTGAAGGTTGGAAAGATTTGGTGGTAAAGCTATTTGGTATGCTACTGTACCTATTCTTTTCAGAATTTGGAAAGGACCAATAAAACAAGGACTCAACTTTTTGACCTTCATTGCTCGTCCTATTCCTGTAATTGGAGTAACTTTAAGAAAAACATGTTCTCCTTCTTGAAATTCTAGAGGTTTTCTTCTTTTATCAGCATAATGTTTTGGCCTATTTTGAGCTATTACCAATTTTTCTCTAATCTTCTTGATTTGCTCTGTGGTTTGAGTTACCAAGTTTCTAGACCCAAAAGACTTACTTCCCCAGATTCATACCAACATAAAGGAGATTGACATTTCCTACCATACAGAGCTTCAAATGGAGCCATTCCTATACTTGTATGATAACTATTATTATAGGCAAACTCTGCTAATGGCAAATATTTCTCCCAAAAACCTTGTTGATCTATCGCACAAGCTCTCAACATGTCTTCTAGGGTTTGTATGGTTCTTTCGGCTTATCCATCTGTTTGGGGATGATAAGTAGTACTTAAGCATAATTTGGTCCCAAATGCTTTTTGTAATGCTCCCCAAAACCTAGAAGTAAAGCGGGGGTCCTTATCAGAAATCAAGGTGGAAGGTATCTGATGTGTTGCAAACACATCTTAGTTTTAGGATAGTTTTAGGTTATAATTTAGATAAATAAGTTAGGAATTAGAATAAAATTAGTTAGTTTATTATTATATTTAATTTAATCTCATTTTACCATCATTTGTGCATTTCAGGGATTAAAAGAGGAGAATCAAGGCAAGAATAGAAGAAAAGTCAAAATGAAGTCCCGCGCGGATCGTGCCAGATCCCGCGCGGGCCGCGCCATAGTATAAAAGTCAGCTTCAAGCTCGAACAACTCACGCTAGTCGCACCATGATCCACGTACCAGTGCTATCTATTCGAAGGCCTGGCGCGATCCGCGCCACAGGGCCTGGAGGAACTTTTCATTCGAGTAACCCGCGCGATCAGCACGGGACTCCACGCGATCAGCACCACAAATTCGAATCAACGGCGCGATTAGTGCCGCAAGCCGCGCCATCAGCGCCATGGAATCGTTGTTGCCTTATTTAAAAAGATTGACTTCGAAATTGACACAGAAAATAGGCTTTGTTACTCTAATTAAATCTATCTATAAATAAAGGCCTCTAGGGACTAAACAAAGGCATCCAATAATCATCTCTCTACACTTCTATACATCATTCTAAACCTCTAGAAGTCAAGAATCAAGGCTAGGTCACTGCAGAATGTTTTATTTGACAGCTTTGGTTTCTTTGAAGCTTATGGCAGGCTAAACTTGTATTGTGGGAAGGCCATGAACTGATGTGAACTCCTCTGTAACTTGACTGGTATTGAGCAATAAATGCTGTTTTGATTGTTTTATTCTATTCTGTTTTTATTGTTTATTCTTATTTGGAATTGGCCATTCTATCTAAGTATTGAGGGTTAGGGTTCACAATGGGGATGTTGAGATTCTAATTTCTGACCTGTTTAGAATAACAGTTGTTCATCACCTAGGGATAGGGATGCGTGGCTGCAGACTTTATAATATAGTCTTTTGAATGCTTAAACTGATAGACTTCACTGTGGAATTAGGTTTTCGATTCAGGTTAAAGAGTTAATTCACTAAGGGATTAGGGATTAGCTAAATTAGGAAAGATTTATTCTCTGAGCAATCATGACAAGAACACTTATGATTTATTCTCTAAATGCTTAATTTGACAGTATCACTAAGGGCTTAGGATTCTCGATCGAATTAAAGGGTTAAGTCGCTAGTTATCTAGGATTTACGAATCTAGGAGAGATTTATTATTTGTGTAACTTAAACCACTAAATTAGTCAAGTGAAAGAGGTAGGAATCAAAGGGGATTGTGCCTGACCACAATTGTTTCTTCCATTGGTAATATTCTTATTATTATTTACTGCACTTATTTAATTTCTGTTTTATTCAAACTCCAATCAATTCAAACAATTCTTCTTTATTTTCTGTTTTCCTTCCAATCGCTTAGACTTATAATTACTGTGAATTTCACCCCAATCCCTGTGGAGAGCGATACTCTACTTACCCACTTTTATCACTTGAAACGATAGGTGCACTTGCCGTATTGTGCGATATTCGCAACAGTATCCCATGTAATCTAACTATTTCCTGTATATACAGTTGAGCTAACCTCTCTAATGAATAAGAAATCCTAATAGGTATAAAATGAGCTGACTTGGTAAGTCTATCTACAATGACCCTGATGTGGATCGAATTGTGAATACGGCAAGTGCACCGATCGTTATCAAGTAATAAAGTGTAAGTAAAGTATCGTTCTCCACAGGGATTGAGAGTAATTTCACAGAAAATTAACTATTATGATTGAAACGGGAATAGAAAATGCGAAAACAGAATTGTTGTTGGTTTTGTTGGATTATATAACTACAATAAGAAAGT
>PYAF01000229.1:822788-857434 GCA_007407185.1 Glycine tomentella
TTGAACACACTAATGTAACCCAAGCTTTGATGTTGTCCATACATGCTCATAAGGTCATGATTTATGCAATTAATCTTGTAGAACCTAAGCCATGAGATTTGAACTTAAGAAAAAGCCAACTAGTTTTCAGAAAAACAAGAATACGTCGGTTTAATCGATTACAGCTTTAATATAATCGATTATTTTCCTGGAAAAACGATTTTTTAAACTATACCTTTAAAAATGATTTTAATAAGTCTTCCGCTGACAACTCTAATACCAAAGACAAGTAACAACCGGAGTACTACGGGGTGTTACAAATAACAACATTCTAAATAAATATCAAATATATTAAGTAATAGTAAATTGTTGTCTTAGTTGTTGCTTGCATATTTTTAATTCATAAAAGAGTTATTGACTATTTTATCATTAAGTTATATATGTTGGGGGTCAAAGTTTCATTATGTAACAACGTATTAACATGAAATCATGAAGAAAAAATTTCTTCTCAAAATAGTCATTAGGTTTGAAAATAGAAAAATTAACATTTGAAAAAAATTTCTTTGACATTTTAGTCCAAAATATTATTGACTAATGTGGAACATCCGCCTACACATGATGGTTTGTCAGGTTGACCTTCATATGTCACGTATGCACTCAACATTAACAGAAATAAAAATAAGTTAGTAATTGAACTAAATTTTTGATACATTTATATATTTATGGACTAAATTATTTATTTTTATAATACAAAGATGAAATTGAAATTGTCAGTGTGTGTGTAAGAATTACAAAGATAAAATTGGTCATTTACGTACCTTAATATGGCAAGACCTCGGTGTCTTTATCATTACGTCCATTTATTAATTAAAATTTTGGTAAATGGGCGCTTCTACTTCTACCTTGTAAGCTGAATTATCCTAGGAAGTGTAGCCTAGGGCTTACCCTATGAAAGGAACTTTCCACAACTTTGGCAAGACAAAGAAAAATAGTTCATAATTTTACGTATGGTCCATCCAAATCAAATCAATTAGAAAACAAACCAAAGGCTAAAAACAAAAATAAGAATTAATAATTGATCTGAATTCAGAAGTTCGCGGTTACGAATATAAGTTGAAAAATTTGCACTTAAAAAGAATGTAAAGAAATCACAGTGCAAGTCCCAGTAAGAAAAAAAGTATAATAACCTACGATTATCAAAATATAAAGCGCGAATAAGTTAATTAAAAAGGGAAGTTAGATTAAACTAATGCAATTGGTTTATAACTATTCATTGTTGTCTTTGACCATAATAGTTATATTAATTTTAAAGACATTCGTTCGGAACATCTTTTTGAAGAAAAAAATTCCATTTATTTCTGTTACACCATAAAAAGTCAAGTGTAAAGATCTTACTATTTATTTTTTTTAAAACTATTTTATAAAAATATATTATTAATGAAATTATTGAAAGATTTGGATCTCAATGATAAAGTTACTGTTATCTCAAAAAAATGATAAAGTTACTGTAAAGGATGTATTCCCATTACAGAATTTATTTTTCTTACACTTATCTCACTTTTCTTTATATCTTTCTCTTATTTATCTCAGATTATCTAGCTTATCTTTATATCTTTATCTTCTAATTGTAAGAGTAGTTGCAGGAATATGAAAATTTGTCTTTATACAAAAATATAATTCTGATATTAAGAATTTTTCTTAATAATCGTTTTTCTAAAATTTTATTTTGTTTTAAATACGTAGCTCGCGTAGATCTTAAATGTACATATTAATGCGCTTAACTATCTACATAATTTCTTTGTTCTTTGCGCACAAGACAGGTTAACCTTTTTATCATCACATATTCACATTGACATGATAAGAAACTTGAAAGAAGTCATTAGTAGTTTTAAACATTGAAACCAAAATAAATCACTTTTTATTTTTTACTTTTGTTAAGCAAATTTTAAACATAAAATTAAGGAGTATTTCAAAAACAGCGACACACGTTTAACATAGATTATGGAAGAAAAATAATAAATGAATACTAATATGATATCTTTTTTTATTAATAACATTAATATATTATTGGTGTAATATATTCACCACCTGTAACAAAAAAATGCCCAAAAAAACTTTAACAAAATAATACATAAAACAAAAACTTTAACATTAATGACTAATTTCTATTGAAAACCTTACTACTAACATGATTACCAAAAATAGTTTCACTTTACATGTAGAATAATAACCGTCGGTTTTTACTTATACCGCTCCCACCCCCGAAAATCGTGGGGTCAGAAATTTGCCCCCCATCCCTGCCCCCAACGGGGGTTGGGGATAGGTTTTCCCAGCCCCGCCTCCGTCCATCTTGTTTTCTCTAGTTTGTTTCTTCTACTTCGTCTATGTTGGTATAGATTCATCATAGAAAAAATACATAACTACGGAAAACACTGGATTCATCCCGAACCAACAAAATAATATAATATATATATATATATATAATCAAATACAAGTATTTCCTATTACGTATAATTTTAAAATTAATATATAATAATTAATTTGTTATATAAAAAGTTTGATATTTTATATTAATATTGATATGTATCATTAAACCTGTAAAATTAATTAATACGAAAACTTAATAATAGTCTTAAGTTTGATTTTCAGATATATAGATTTGTTAAATATTTGAACATAATTATCCTCAATAGAATTTATATGAAGTTTGAAACAAAATAGTTTAATATAATACGTCATTAATTATACTACTGAATATATAATAGTATAAAGTAATTTATTTCTTGATTAAATCTTTTTCATTCTTTTGTTTTTTTCTCCTTGATTATTTTGGCTAAATTCTCATATTAAACATTATCATTCTTGATATGAAATAATTGAATAACAATATAAAACGCATGCCTACAACACAAATTTCTTCCCCAACAAAAGTTAAAAGAACAAAAACTGACTTTAATTTTTATATACATTTAATTAAATATAAAATTTTATAGATTTCAACTAATTAAAATTATCCTTAATTTTTATATATTTTAAGTTCTTTATTATAATAGTTAATCAAATTATCAGACTCGATATATATAAATGATAAGTTAAAAAAAATTATATTGTTAAAACAATCAAATTAAATTAAAATTTAACTAAAATTATTATTATGCATAGTAAATAGTAACAAAGGTTTAAACGAATACCATTATTATTTGTGTTAATATAGGACAAATAAGTGTGGGGCGGGGGCGGGGACGGGGGCTGGGCGGGTCTGGGCGTGACCATGCCCATTTTGAACATGTATCCCTACCTCATATTTGTAATATGTTTCAAAACAACCTTAAATACTTAATTTTATATCAAAAAAGTGTTATATTGATTTTTCTACCCAAGTATTAGATCGCTTGCTATGTCGGATACTCTTGATATTGAGGAAAAAAAACTCAAAGATAAGATCATGGGTGTTAGACCATAACTTATAACTTTTATAATAAAACAAATAAACTTGTAGTCAATGTACATGTGGTTAATTTGAACAATCAAAACTTACAAAGAAAAAAAGTAAAGATACCAAAATTTTTGGCTTAACGAAAAAGTGACGAAAACGTATAAAAATTCAACATATAAAGCAGGGAGATGCGCTTAAAATGGGCGTGACTGGTCATGCCCAGATTAGGCGTGACTAGGGGGTAGTCACATATATTCTGGACGT
The DNA here is from genome assembly GCA_007407185.1 of Glycine tomentella. Lineage (NCBI taxonomy): Eukaryota > Viridiplantae > Streptophyta > Magnoliopsida > Fabales > Fabaceae > Glycine > Glycine tomentella. The sequence goes on from PYAF01000229.1 coordinate 826,468, forward strand.
AACCAATCATGCCTATTTTAAACGTGTCTTCCTGTTCCAAATTTGTAATATGTTTCAAAACAATCCCAAATACATAATTTTATATCAAAAAAGTATTATATTGCTTTTTTTACCCAAGGTATTAGATCGCTGCTATGTCCGATATTCGTGATATTGAGGAAAAAAAACTCAAAGATAAGACCATGTGTGTTAGACCATAACTTATAACTTTTATAATAAAACAAATAAACTTCTAGTCAATGTACACGTGGTTAATTTGAACAATCAAAACTTACAAAGAAAAAAAATTTAAGATACCAAAATTTTTGGCTTAACGAAAAAGTTAGCAACAAAAAATCCTACTTGCTCGAAGGAAAGTATATCAGCAACGAGGGTCCAATCATACATCCGCGTGTGACCACTTTCTTTCTTCTACCTTCTTACAATTAATTAACACTCATTTTTCTAACTTATCTCTTTTCTTTTCCTTTTTCCTTTTATTTATTTCATAATTCAATTTTCCCTTTCTCTCTCTCTTTTCAACTGTGTATTGACGAGACAACGCTTTCAAAACGCTTCATAAACTTCAAAAACTAGGCGTCCCTTCCTCTTCTCAACCAAACCGAAACAAAAACCCTAACTTTCTCTCTCCTCTCTCACTCTCACTCTCACTCTCTCACCTCAATCTCTCCGAGTTTTCTCTTCAAATTCTCCAGAATTCGATTCAAATTTCCTTCAACACAATTAACGCATATCGCGTACTTGTTCGCACTTCAGAATTCGCGCCCGCACTCCATGAATGGAAGACAAAGACAGAGCAGCCTCCTCCGATCCCACCGCAGATGCTGAGTTCGCCGGCGACACGAGTTGGACACTCGCCGCCGATGACTCCGACGGTGCGTACCTGTTCTCCGGCGACAGAGAGCGGAGCATACTCAGGGAATTCGGGTGGAACCTCGAACCGGACCAGCCGAACCGGATCGGCACCGACGACGGATTGTGGAAGCCGGTTCAGTTCTCTCTGACCGGTTCGATTGAACCGGTCGCCGCCGCATCGTCGCCGTCGAACAACCAATCGATCTCTTCCAGCTCCAGCGAGGATCCGCCGGAGAAATCCACCGTCTCCGACGATAAACCGCCTGAGATACCGTGAGTTCGCGAAAACGGAAAAAAAAAATCAGAAAAAGAAAAAAAAAGTCACTGCACTTCACTGCTTTCAACTTTGCTTAACGCTTTCCCTGCGTGCGTGGTGAATCCGTAATTAACGTAAAATTAAGGGGGGAAAGTTTGATAATAATAACAACTGAAAATCTCCACATCAACGAAAATCACAATCGAATCAACTTGTGCTAGTTTGTTTGTTTGTATCCTAATTTATTTTATTCCATTTTTATTTTATTATTTTATTTTATTCCATTTTTATTTTATTATTTTATTTTATTCGAGTCAGTGCAATTCCCTGCCCGTACAATCAGGAATCTTCTTCCATACAGAACATTTATAACTGACTCGTTTTTTTATTCGGTGTGGTTTCGCAATTTTCGAAAAGTCATGTTGAAAAATCCAAAAAGCAAAAAAAAATTAGGGTGTAAAAAGGAGAGAAAATTGTTTGCCTTTTGGGGTATGAGGTTTTTTTTTTCAGCCCACGAGCACCGCCGCTATTGCGGCAGCAATGGCCTGCTTCTGAGCCATCCAAGGCTTAGCAGAGTGATAATAATTTAGTGGTGTTCATTATTTTCGTATTATTATTTTCATTATTACACTTTGTTTTGATGAGAGTTTGAATAGTCAATGAAAGAAAAAGAATACCATAAAATAAAAATTGGAAAGAAAGGATGGGTAATTGGGCTCCACTTCTTTCCTTTTTTCTTTATTGTTTTCTTAAATGATTTATGTTGCACACACTGCTCTTGAATTTTTTTGGGACATTAATAAGATTCTAACCACTTGCAGCTTTATGGTTCGAAATATTATATGCTCATTTTTGCATTCGAATGTGAATAACAAGGTTTTTGCTTTCTATGTTTGATGCTTATTCAATTCAGTGTTATGAGATACTACGGAGTAGCACTTGCATTAATTAGCATTTTGTGCTCGTAATTATCATGCATTCAATATAAGTTGCATATGACATAATGCTTATTCCCCTAATATTGATTGCGTGTTTTCATTTTAAGGCTTGTGGTCCATGTTTTATGTCCATTATTTTCTAATTAAAAGAAAATTAATGTTCATTTAGGACCCAGTTTTACGTACCAGAGTCTTTAGTTATGGGATGGTATACAATGGAGAACTATTTTTGTGTGTGTTGGCCTCAATGCAATGTGGATCTCATTGTTTTGGCCTTTGCACATAAAATGACTTAAATGATGATTTGAAAAATCTAAATTGGAATTAATAAAACGAGGCTTTTAGTGGAATTGCCATCAATCTCCAGCCTCTACTCATTTTTTATTTAGAGACTATTAATGTTGAACTTGAATTAATGTGTATATCGAAATTATCTTAACTTAGTTCCTCATGTGATTCGGATTAATCTGTCTGGGTGTCTTTATGAATCCTAACAGAAGATAAAGGAATATAATCTTATAACTAGTTTTACTTTTTAAAACATATGCTCCAAAACATTGACATATAAATGTGTATATATTGTTGATATTTCTCTATACAAATAATATTGTGTATGAGTGATAATGGGATGGGTGGCAATATAAAATCTGCTTCTGGTTTAGGTTAATTATGACATCTTTTTTCTTGTCCTTTTGATGATTTCCATATGCTGCTTTTTTCTGATAAATTGTAGGTGAAATATTTTGTAGGAGTAAAAGTAAAAAGAAGGGGCAAAAGCGAATACGGCAGCCACGGTTTGCATTTATGACCAAGAGTGAAGTTGATCATCTTGAGGATGGCTACAGATGGCGGAAGTATGGTCAGAAGGCAGTTAAAGATAGTCCTTTCCCTAGGTTTACAGCTACCTTCACATCATATTAAACTTTAATTATATTACCAAAATTCTTGCCAATTATTATAAATATCCAAAAATATGATATACAATTGATTATTTTGGGGCCCCTTTTGGCTTTTGTTAAATTTTCGTTTGTGTCAACATGAAAGCATGCTAACTTGAATTGTTTTAAAATATTCTTGAATCCTAAGACGTGCTTAAGAAATAAAATGAGAAAAAAGGACATGAAAGAAATGAAATATGTGACAACTAACATAGCATGCAAGGCATGTACTACCAAATTCATTCACATCTCTTTTTGTTTGTGAATATGAAAGTAGCAAACTATGAAAAAAAATGAAATCAATAATGATTTCAGACATGATAAATTTGCTAAACACAATCTATCTATATTTTCTGTGGAAAGGTCCGATGAATATTATTGGAGGCTATCAATATACGAGTCTCTTTTCAATTTTGGTGTATAATGACCATACTAATGTTAGAACTTATGACTTCGTACATATTATTCAAACTCTTACCATTAAATTGACTTCACAACATTGATAATTAATTATTCTGATGCAATTACGTCTTTTTGCAGGAGCTACTACCGGTGCACAAACAGCAAATGCACGGTGAAGAAGAGGGTTGAACGCTCTTCCGAGGACCCAACTATTGTGATTACTACATATGAAGGGCACCACTGTCATCACACCGTTGGATTTCCTCGAGGGGGAATCATTAGTCATGAAGCTGCCTTTGCCAGCCAGTTGCCTCCAACAATGTCACAGTTCTATTATCCAATTCAATTACCCGGAGATAATAATAATAATAATAATAATAATAATAGTTTCAGCTCTATTTCTCAGCCATGCCAAGCACATGATGATGCTGAAGGAGGATCAAGTGCTATGATGCCATTGCCAGCTGATGTATCGTCACAGTCACAGCCTCCCACGGATGAAGGGTTGCTTGGAGATATTGTACCCCCAGGAATGCGCATCAGATGAGAGAATTATTTGATGGTATATATATCCAACCTTCGCATGATCTCTATATCTTGTTTTTTGTTCTTTCTAATATTATTATAACTGTATTATTTATTATATTGCATTTTTATAGGTTTAAAGGATATTTTACAAAACTAAAATCTCGGACAATATATAAGACGCGTATCAAGGGAGACTAATTTTCATTTTAAAAATGTGAGAACTAACAATAAATCTTGGTCATACTACTATAAAAATCATGCATTTTTTTAAATTTGACCATTTAAATATAACTTCACAGTTTACATTTGTTATTCTCATTTTTTTTATAATGAGAAGTGTTCTCATTTAAAATATTAAAAGTGAAATGGTTTTATAACAAATATTTATTTAATTTTATATTTCTGTAAATAAATATTATATGCACCGATAATGTATATAAATATTTTATAATGCATCCAATAACAAACTGTTATATATAATATGTTTTTTTTTATAATAATTTATTTTAACAAACTGTTATTTCTATTATAATAAATGCATTTTCTTTTAAATAAACTTTACAATTTTAGTTGTAGTCTTAAAGCCTATATTAACAAACTGGTTTAAAATATAGCCTACATATCATTTGTTAAGACTAGCTGCAGAGAGGAAAACAGTACTTTCAGATATATATATATATATATATATATATATATATATATATATATTCTATAATAATAGAGATACTTATCATGGCAAGGGGTTAGAGTTCAATGATATATATTGGTTATAGAATAAGAATGCAGTTTGTGAATCAAATAGTATAGGAGAAAAAAGAGTATATATTCACAGATTTACATAATTATATAATTATAATTTATTATATATTGTAAGACTGTTAATTTTTAAAATATTTATTTTAAAATAATTTAAACAATAATTTATAATTAAATGATAATATAAAATTATTTTACTCAATGTATAAAAATTAAACTCTTAATAATATTTTATGCACTCCTATATGAAATCTAGAATTAGAGCTGTTTGAAGTACTATATATGTTGGCAATAAAGGGGAATTGATAAAATCTAGATGCCTAAGTAACTATACTCAGATCGATGTTCAGGTAGGGTAATAAATTATTTAAGATGTTTAGGTGATTACGCCATAATTTCTGAGGTAAAAGTAGTTTAATAGGTTGTTGTTATATATATATATATATATATATATATATATATATATATATCATAGTGTACCTTGTTATCTATTACATATTTTAGAGATCGGGAGATAGAAGGATTGTTTAGTTTGAGAAAATGTTTAATTAGTATTTTTATTTTTATTATAACGTACTCTTAATTACAAAAATATTACTTAATTAATGATATCTTGATCGTGTTTTCAAAAAGCTTGTTGTTGTGCCTAGCTAGAAATAGTAAAAGATAATTTTATTATCTTTTATTTTCACTATTTCTTATACAAACTTTTGAAAACAGAAAGTAAAGTGAAAGTGTTATTTTTATAATTTTTTTGGCTGTAGTCATTTTTATAATTTTTTTGGTAGTTGTCATTTTTATAAGTAGAAGTAAAAATAGATAACAAAAACAAAAAACATTTTCTCAAATCAAATTATCCTTCAATTTTGCTTTCATTGGAACAAAAAGTTTGGAGATGGAAAAGTTTGTTATTGACAATAACATTCTCGTATTACCTGACTTATTCTACAGTTAATGAAAGTTAAACCTTTTGATTATTCCCAAACAATAATAGCATAGTCTATGCGTCGGGCGATATCATTTCTGCTTAGGTCTGCTTGCCTGTGGTCGTCACTCGGCATCATTACCATCATAATGCATATTGATTTATTAGTGAAGACGTACTTCTCGATCTGGCATTACTTTATCTTGACTAATGATGGTGTCTTCATCAGCACTTAGACATATTAGGTTTAAAGTATGACTGGAGACAACTTAAGCAACCCAAAGATATTGCTGCTCAGATGTATGGTTTTTAGATGCGTTGCTTTTATAACTTTACGAACAACGAACCTTTTCTTTTTTTGAGAAGAAAAATAGAGTGCTTTGGAACTATTTATTGACTCCATGAGATACATAACTCAGAACAAAAATTATATAATTGATTATATTCATGTTAGAGAAGATATATAAGTTATGTATAAATATATGATAAGATTGTTAATTTTTATAATAATTATTTTCAAAGTTATATTAATAATAATCTTTCACTAATTCACATCCTAAAAGTTTTCACATTGGTTGTGTCTAGTTATTAAACTCTGTATGTTATGTGAATTTACACGCTCATAGGGAGTGAGAGAAGGAGTGATATATATAGAGAGAGACTTTATTTTGTTTATCTTTTCCTCCCACGGTCCTTGAATTGTTTAATCTTCTTTAGCCTCTCGACTTTTTTTTATTGAAAAGTCAGTTCCGCATGACATATCTGTTTCTCTCTCTTTATTCGGCAGTGCAAGAAACTTTGCTAGGTCTTCTGCTGTCTTTAAAAAGCCAATTTGATTAAATATATTTACAGCCTTAATAAAAAAAATTGTCGTCTAGATCTGTCACTTTTCATCAGAGAGAACATCGCATGTTTCTCGATAGAATTTCACCCTCAAAGTGAGGATTTAGGCTCATATATATAGTCATATCTACGAGGGTTTCTTGCTAGTAAATTGTGGTTGAAAATACCCATTTAGAACCTCCACAATTATTATTACCACGTCTATTTTATTTAGCTTAATTAGTCATTATATTGGTACACCGTACTCGTATACCGGTTGGTGATAGTTATAGTCTTATAGATATATAGGTCCCGTGGCTTCGAGTGAAGTATAAAGAGAAAAGTGAAAGGGAAAGAGAAACACCCGTTTTAGAGGTCAGGTTGACAGGTTGCACGATTGTCGCATCAGATCAAGTTACTGTCAGATGTTACCCATAACGAGTCGTGTGTGTGAGTTAAATGTGACTCTTAGTGTTACCTTACTCAATATGATTGTCAGATAGAGCCTCGTGTAGTGTTGATGTCTTTGATGCCTAGCTACTTGGTTTGGAAGTAGAACCCAATCCATAAATGCCTTTGCCTTTACTTGCATTTCGTATATTGACTACACAAACAACAAATACACGAGGTTGCACGTACACATGATCAAAGGAGTACCAGATGATGTTGTTCTTTTTCATATGTCTGTATTTTTGTCATATTGATCAAGCATTTGTTTTTCATGATGTTGACTCAGGAATTCTTGTAAAAAAAAATATTAAAAGTACACTTTCTAATATTTTTTTAACATATTTTTCATTGGTTAAAATTTATTAGAAATTATAAAATTTAATAGATCTCATATCTTATTTAACAAAATTCTCTCCTGATTTAATAGTTTTTATAAATTTTATCTAATAAAAAGTGTTACATAATATGTTCTTGACACTCTTGTCCTTGCAATAATGCATGCTTGAACTCGATCAATCCAAATATCTGGTTATCCATGTCCTTCTACAACACCTGCATTTGATGGGCCAATAATCCTTGTCCTGATTTTTGATTCAGCTGATGATCAGGTGGAAGTGGAGCAGAGAAAATGCATGGACATGCATGCATCTTTATTTTCTGCATACTCTGAGCAAATAGACCACAAGTGGCAGCAATTTTTTTCTTTTAGCAGCAAGTCCCTTTTAGCCATCTATTGTCTAGAGAAGCGAATCTAGATTTCATGCATGGGTTGCATATGTATTTATACAGTCTAAATTATCATATAAGGAATAGCTTCCGTGCATAATGTATATTAACCAATTTAGAAATTCTCCTTCAGATTGTACAATTTATTTGAAACCTAAATTCCTACTACACTTTCATGTCCATTATTTATAATCTATGTAGAAGTATACATTTTGTCCACTTAAACACAACTTTTGTTTTATCATTATTCTCAGATTTGACATCATTTTCTTATCAAATTTTAATTTTCAAGACGATTTGTTGAGCCATTTATTATAAGTTTGTGGTGTGTATTTTGCGTGCTTACATGTTCATGGTTCTTATGTTACGTGGCTTTGAAAAAGATAGGGCAAAGGTAAATAGGGGATGCTGCGCAACCGGTTGCGTGGAATTCGATATTGCTTGGGAGTTGGCAGCCCACGTTACTTTATGCCACTCACTCCCACCTTTCACTTTCTTCCACTTTCCACTCCTTTCCCTTTCAGATTTTACCCTTCTTTTTATTTTTTCATTTCCATGCTTTTCCCTCTTTTTATTCTCTTTTACCGCTTGTCGCCTCACCATTATAGTATATTTGGATTATATAATTTGAATTATTAGTTAACTCAACCGCAAAGTATCTTTAAACAATTCAATTATTATTTAATTTGTTTTGATGTGCATGTTATAAGTTATCATATTCAAGAACATAATACTACTTTGGGTATATATATATATATATATATATATATAATCAAGTACATAATTTATTAATATAAATAAAAATGTTTAGATTAGTTAATTTATGATAAATTTTAATTTTATTTAAATACTACCTAAAATATTAAATGGTTTAAAAGATGATTATTTTTTAAATTTAACTAATGTGTATATCTTGTTTTATTGATAGCTTAATGAATACACTCACTTTAGTAGGAAATGAATTTATATCATTAATGAACCTCACAATTAATTAGGAATAAAAAGAAAGTTTAGTAATAAACTAGTCAAATATTTTAGAAAATTCATAATGCTGAACCCCTATTTGAAATAGAGATATTCTGTCTCCCTATTATAAAAAATTTATAATTTTAGTCCAATCATTAATTTTGCATATGTTTTATTTATTATAATTTAAATAATTAAATCATTATTGATGGTGCCTTAAATAAATTAGGTCTTGGGTTCAATTAATTTAAACTAAAAGAAATAAAACATTGACAAAATATAGAATTAGACTAAAATTACAAAATTTTAAAAATAGAAAAAAAAAATATAAATGTCTCATTTTAGGCCACCATTGTCACAATCCCCGTCATCGGGCCGGGCCAATTTTGGCTACTCTTCAAATAAGTTAAGTCTAATATTAAAACTCAAAAGCCTTTCTATATACACCTACCAATTTACAAAAAACTCACTCTTATTCCTTTTTGATATTTAAATTACCTTATTACCCTTCCTTTTTATTTTTATTTTAAAACAACCCTCATTTCGTCAAACCCCTAAGTTCTTCTCTAAATCTTATTCCCTCTATTCCTTTTAATTTGAATTCCTTTATTCACTGAATCTATTTTGTTGTTTTAGAAATGTTGATAATTCCTCGGCACTTTCTTTTGGAAACCTTTTTTTTTTTTCATTTCAATTTTTTATACATCGAACCCACTTTGATCTTCTCGAAACATTTTTTAATTTGAAATTCTTTCTTTTAATGTTATGTGTTGATACTCTCCAAAATTCGCCAGAAAAATTGATACATTGACACTAATTAATTCATAGTTGTATACATATAAGATTTTTTAATTAAATAATTATGTATCTCTGAAAATTTTGAATAATTATATATATTTTTATATTCTTTTTTATTGAACGAATATTTACCCTATAATTTTGTGCAAATACTGATAAAGGTCTGAGTAGAATTAGAATCCCTTGTCTCTTGTCAAGATCTTCTCTTCTCTTCTCTTCATTGTGAATGAAAGACAGTCAAAATTGGAAGTAGGGGACTTGTCATATCAAAGAGATGCTTCCCGATGAATAGGGTGGTACCGCTCTTTTCTACTTGGCTTCCAAATTCATCCATCTCCTTTACTCGTCTTCAACAATTTCCCCATTTTGTGAGCCCACCTTTGAATGGATCTCTTAAAGGCCCACATGCTTGCCGTTGCATAAGGTTAGGTCAAAAGAAAACTCTATTGGGTGCCTCCCTTTCTAGCCGAAAATACATTGATGGCCATTGTCACAATCACATTAGCTTGGAAATGTAAATGCACCTTGATAAGCTCATTGGAATTTCCTTTCCTCCCTGCCACGAGCTTCTTTCCATTTCCATTTTTTAGCTGGAGAGAAATGCTAACAATTACATTTTTTTTTATATTATTGTTAGTTAAAAGTGATTATAATTTATGAAATTACAAGTAAAACTCACTAAATAAAAAGTAAAATTAATTTCATTTCATAAATATAAATATAATAATGAAATTCAATTGCTAATTAAAAAATTATTCAAAAAATGTACTAATTAGTAATTAATATTCCTTCTTAAGTAAATTGTTTGCAGGCAAGAATGAAGAAAAGGGAGCTGGCAGAGAAGTCCACTCCCCCTCCCCCCCCCCAAAAAAGAAAACAAAATAATAAATAAATAAAATTATTAACTATATGAATCTCAAAACATTATACCGTATCAACTTTTATTTGTTTTATTCAAAATATATTTTTTTTTATTTCTCTAGAAACTCTTTACAACTCTTTTATGTATTATTTATTTTTACGATACTCTTTTATGTATCATATACTTACCTTCATATATTAAAAAATTAATTTAACTTTTAAATAATTTTTCTTGTATCCTTTTTTTAATTAATTTTCCTCAACTCTTCCTATGTAGCACTGTGCATGAAATGCATTTCGTGTCTATCCATATTCCTATTTTTAATTCATTTCAATGCCTTTGACTTGTGTCATGTCTGTTTCCTTCCTCTCTTTTTTTTCTTTCAATTTCTCTAACCCCTTCCCCGGATTTAATATTCTTGTGATTCTAGGAAATTACGTGCATAGCTTTAGCTTATTAATCCTGTCCAAAAACAGTTGCAGCTTATTAATAAAGGCACTAGTGCTGTAATGCAAGATTAATACCACGAATATAAATTGAGCAAGATACAACAAATTTATAAGTTTTAAGAGATAAGGAATTCGAGGATGCATACATTTAAATAGGGTGAGTATAGGTTGGTTTAAATCAAGTTTAGTAATGTATAAAAAAATCAAGTTTAGGAAAATACAATAAAATAAAAATAAATTAATTTTGAATGGTTTGGGTTTGTAATTTTTTTTTCTTCATCAAATCCGAATCAAACAAGTCTCATTATAAATGGATATGGGTTGGTTCAATTTAAATCATCAATTATAAATGGGTATGGATTGGTTCAATTTAAATCATCAATTGATGTATATATAATACTTTTTATATAAAAAAAACTCCTTAATAAAAAATATAAGAATACAATAGCCATCATAAAAAATGCACAATTTTGCAATAAGAGAAATTCTAAAAATCTACAAAGTATCTATCAAACATATAAAGTAAAACTTCCAATTTATTTATGAAATGTATCATATCCTAAACATACGAACGAAACCTAATATACAATGACTACCAAAAAATGGTTATCAAGATTTAAGCATAATAAAACTTTTTTTTAAGCAATAAGGGAAAATATCATTGGATTCAGTCATTCGGTTCATAAAGTGATACGTTTAGATAGAACTAATTTGAAATATATTTCATTGTTTTTTTATCTGCAAGAATTAAATAAATACTAAAAATTTACAATAACTCATAAATTATATTCAATCATTGAGTTAGACCTTTTTATAATTATATATAAATGGTTTAGTTTAAGTTAGAACCAATGATGAGAAAAAATGGATCAATTTAACTGGTTTGTTTATTTATTCTCTCGAATTAACTTGTTATCATTAAAAAAAAGGAGAATATAAATAAACACGATCTTATTAATAAAATTTTGATGAAGACCAGCTACTCAAACCCATTCTTTCGGAACTAAATAATATCTCCTATCCTGATCAACTTTAGCTCAATTTTTTTTATTCATGGTTGAAAACCTTTGAATATTTCTTCTAAAGAAAAACAATTCTCACAGCGTGTGTAGTAATCCCCGATCAAAGTATATACTTGCAGCATCAATAAATCGAGCTTCCCTACAATGCAAATTGTCAAGAATTGCTTCACAGCTAATTAAAATATGTCTTTCTTAAAAATGTTTTAGTTGTAAACATTGAGAGAGAAATTATTTAACAATTCAATGTTGATCCATTAAGAAATAAATTCCGTATTCAAAAAGAAAAATGACTTTTATTTTTTTTTAAAAATCTTATTTAAAATATGTCTAACATTTTTTATTACAAGCTTATAATATTTTGTTCTGACCTCAATAAAAAAATTCTAAATTTTATCACTTGATAAGAAATTAAGTGATTTTAGACCAATTGATTCATGTTTCTGACCAATTTTTATGACATGTATTTAAACCTTTAAATTCGTCAGGATCATAAATAGATGATAGACTAAGATCATAAAGTAACATAAAAGATTAAAAGTTAAACAAAATGATAGTTGTTCATTTATTAAATAATTTCTTTAAACCTTTTTTCTGCTATCTCCATGATGTATATATACACACCTAATTCCGAAACTGTTAAAGGTGCATTATTCAGAAACCAGTGAGCACGCTGTTTCATATCACAAAGGACAATATTCTCCCTTCCACAATTAACATAGAGACCGCAGATTGTTGGAAAAAGTTGACAGTGAAAATGAAAGACAAATAATAAAAATGGAAACACACACACATATTCCTTGTAAACTTACACTTATCTGCATCCTGAAAAGCAAGAATATCCCGTGTGACTTTTTTCTTCCACGAGACACTAACATTGAGAATTTGATAATGCCTTTTTTCTACAAATGGGGTACTCACACATGCTCCACTCAGCACTGAAAAATGTTCCAATAAGAGGGAGAATCAGTTGTTGTGATCCCCAAATACATGGTGCACTGTTGATAACTTGAGTCAATTAATTGACAAAAAGCAAAACGGCTTTGTGAATTGTGATTTGTGAAGGGGCCGGCCACAGCAATCTCAACCTTTACTGTGCACATTTTTGTCTTAACAAGAACTAAGTCAGAAAAGTTGCCTGTTTAGCATTTACTTTTGTGAGTAATAGAGACAACAATTGTCCTTGTTAACTAAGCATGATGACTCTGAGTCACTGATGACCTACATTGTTGAATTAAGCAGTGGTGATTTTTCAGTTCCAATTTTACAAAGCAACATGTGATGACATCTATGACCCCTTTTATTTTTATTTTCGTTTTCTTGTTTTACATCTCAAATAACACTATCCTATTACTAAATGAGTGGATCAAGTGATACTGAATTATTTCAACTTAATCAGTAGTATCAAATTTAATTTTTGAAGAATGCGACTTGATAAATTTACGGAAGAAAAATTTTACTTCTCACGAGAGTTCTATCTAATTCGAGCATAATTATTTTTCATGAAAAATATGTGATCTTAAAAAAATATCATATTAATTATATGTAAAAAGTAGACATATTTATACGACCCCAAAAATGTAACCCGATGAAAACTTAATGCAAATTTATTTCATTGATTCATCATTTGGTTGTATCTCTCAATTGAGGGGAAAGAGGATTAAAATTTCTAGCCGACTCTTAAATCACTCATCAATCTATTTGCACAAATTAAGGCACCCCTTTGTGTGTGGTTCATTCCCCCGCAATGATTCCACATCCCATACGAGCATATAATTCTGTTGATATACAGACGGGCTTGATTCTTCTTGAGTGCCTATGGATTCTACCTGATTGAGCCCACATGTGACCATTACCAAGAGCTAGCAAAATACAAGTGGTCCTCTCTTACTACGCCCCAAGGACTAAAACAAAATGAAAAACAGAGACAACAAAATATAAAGGAACCGGCATGACGAAAAAGGTGTACAAATTCTCATTCTATTAAGATAGTATGTGTTAGAAAGGTGTACATGGATCAATTATAAGCTTTACTACCTTAACTAGTAGGCGACCTTACAACCACCTCAACTCACTTTTTTTTTTTTTTAATCTTCAACAATAAAGAAGTTTGTTTTACTTCCTCTTAGTTCTACAAAGTAATTATCCCTTGGTCAAATCTTCAACCTAAAGAATGATCCAACAACCACTTGATCTTTTTCAATAGCTAAGGAATAGGACTAGTTTAACAAACAAAAAAATGGTGAGGGAACTAGGGAGCCTCCTCTTATGACTTACACCTTTCAAAATGATGCACATATCACGGGCATAACGGGTTGACCATATAGTGCTAAGTTCTATGTTAAAGGAACCACTTTGGCACGAGACATTCCTGTGCTTTAGCCAAGTTTAAAAATAAAATTGTTTATTTAAATTTAAGAAAATTAGAAAACCATTACCATTTTTCAACCTTGGTAATGGTTCTCCCACGTCCAAGTACAATTTTTAGTTTTCAACCACTTTCATAGCATTAAAGGTGTTGGTCCCCTGATCTTTCTTAAGAACAACACAACTAAAAAGCAAGTTTTAGTCACAGTTGGAGAGAGAAACTAGGATCCTTGCTACACAATCATGCCTCCGAAAAGACAAGTCACAGATTGCAATGCAAATAGGAACCAAGAACTAGACCCTGGCTTTAAAAAACTGAGTTACTATTACTTAAGTTTTAGTACATGGTTATTAGTAGACCCTTGCTACCTACATTTCCATAGGAAGATGAAAAATTGGAAGACTCACACATTAAAAGACAAAAAACTCATTGAACCAGAGAAGGGTTGAAGTTAACATTTGCATGAAAAAAACATAATTCCAGGAGTATGTAGTTGTACTTGATAAAGGAAGTAAAGAAAAAATTCAATGGCAAAACTAGTAAGTTCTCATATTCCATAAAGATGAAAAATAAAGACTACCCCTACCAAATAATGGATCTAAATGGCCTTAGGAACAAAAACCAATTACCCACTTGTCTGTACATTGTCATTGCTATCATCATATGGGGATAAAGACAAGACATTTTCAGAACTCCAGAGACATTCAGCAACCTCAACAGAAGATGCTTCAAAATGATGCAAAAAAAAAAAAAAAAAAAAAAAAAAAAAAAAAAAAAAAAAAAAAAAAAAAAAAAAAAAAAAAAAAAAAAAAAAAAAAAAAAAAAAAAAAACAGGATTTTGGCACCAACATTTCTTTCTCCCTATTCATCAACCGGTGCTGGTAAATTGAGATCAATGAGGCAAGGAACAGCAGGAGGAGGAGCACTTGGCCTTATCACAAGTGTGTTTTCCTCAGAACCTCCAACAAAATGGGACCTTTTGTGACCCCCCAAGGCTTGGCCTGACCTGAAAATCTTGTTGCAAATTGGACACTCATGTGCCTTGCTTTTCTTTGACTTCAATTTCTTCTTCTTCTTCCCCATCTGGACACTGAGGTTGTTCCTGTTGCTGTGAGCCTCTGGAGCAGGATAAGAATCAGTGTCTGTGCTGTTCTCATCACTCTCATAAGCAGAATCATCAGAACAACCATTGTACCTTTCATTAGTCAAGCACTCATACTTCCTAGTAGAAACCACACCTAAATTTTGACCAAAAGAATCATCATAGTTGGACTTCTTAAATTTCTTTGAACCAAATGTTCTTGCAGCCATACCATCCTCTCTATCATAATTCTCCCAATCCTCCAAAACAAACTCCTTAAATTCACTGCTCCTGCTTCTTCCCCTGCTCAGCACCTTCCTCGATTCAACATTATACTCCTGATCAAAACCATTCAAGTACCCAACTTTCGAAGACTTAACCTCATTCCTGAAAAACCCATCATCATTTGAATCATCCGACTTAGGACCATATCTGAAGTACCCAGAATCTGAATTGTCAGAATCGTAGCCAACTTTAGCAGACTTAAACTTCAAGTCCTTGTGCTGTTCCAGCTCCAGCTTCCTCTCCACATAAGCACTAGACGTAGAATTCTTACCATAACCATTCATCATAGTAGTAACCTTGGTTTCAAGAGAAGGTGACTTCGTAATTACAACCGAGTTGTTGTCAGAAGACTCTGTGAGCAAAGCAAAGCGACCCTTGTAGCTAGAATCTTTAGACAACATCATCAAGCACCTAGCCACCTCTTCTTGCTCCTGCTCAACCTCTGACACAGAAGAAGATTGAGGTTGATTGTTGTTGTTGTTGCTAAGGGTCTTGAACTTCATTCTCTTGGACCTCCTTGGAGCAGAAGAAGTTTCGGTGTCAGATTGACTATCCATAACCAATTTCTGCTTCTCAGTAGCAAACCTTCCCCTGTCCTTCTCAGAGTGACAAGCCATGTGGCCACAAAGAGCCTTCAATGATGGAAAACCCTTCCCACATTCTTTGCAGAACTTGTCAAGTTGCAAAGTGGCATTGGAGTGCACAAACCTCGTGGTCTTCTTGGGGTTCTCCCTGAGACCATAATTGTTGTTCCCATTTTCTTCAGACACCAAATCCCTCTTCCTCTTTCTCCCACCATCAATCTTGAACATAGCATTAGCAGCATTGTTGTTATTGTTGTTCCTCTCTTCATTGGGTAAAGCTGAATGATGATGATGATGATGCTCACTCATCATGTGAGTCCTGATGTGGCCACCCAGAGACTTCCCACAAGGGAACCTCTTGCTGCAATACTTGCACACAAACTTCCTCGTCTCCTCCATTGATTGATACGACATCATCATGAGTAACGAATAACGAGAACAATGAAATCTGATCCAAAATGTTACTGATTATTATTATTATAATCCCCACCCACCCCAGCAAAAACAAAAGCAAAGATCAGCAAACAGACTTTTTTCAACACTTACCTCAAAATCCGCAAGGACTGTGTTGTGTGTATGCACATTCCATGATCATGTGATGAACACAAAAACAAACGGTTGAAGGTAGAGAGAGAGAGAGAAAAAGGTGAGGTGAGGTAAGAGACTAAGAGACAAATTCAGATCAAGTTCAGAAAAACAGATCACGAAGCTTCTTGCTTTTCAACCCAGGTGGTGATCAGAAAGAGAATCAAAGCGTTCAGATGTGACAGTTCCATAAGTACAAAGAAAGGATCAGACCCACAAAAGAAAAAGGCATAACAAGAGAGAAGAGAAGAGAATTAAGAGACCCTTTAATTTCTGTTTCCCAAGCAAACAAAATTAACGGGTTTGCGATGGAAAAAATCGAATTTTGAGAGATGGGTTGTTGTTGTTTTTTGGTGTTGCTATACTACTGAATATGCCCCCGAAGAAGAAGAGTTAGAGCTAACGATCACTCTCTCTTTGTCTCTCTCTCTCTCTCTCTCTATCTATCTCCTTGGTTCTCTCTTGTTGGTGGTGTTGTAGTTGGAGGAGAATTCCATGCATGGAAGAAAAATAAAATAGAGTAATTAAAAGGGTGGTCTATTAAGGAGAAAAAAAAACGAAGCAGCAAAGGGGGCAAGGAATGATAGGAAGCACGTGTACTCGGTTGAGCACAGTTCGGTGGTTGTTTGGACGGCCAAGATTTGAGGATCTCTAGGCCTGAGGGGAGTACCAGATATCGCAAGCCAAAAACCGAAACACCTTGAGCAACACAACACACTAGTTGGTACAAATGATATCTCATAATTTCTTTAAAGAAAGATTTTCAATTAAGTCTTATAGATAAAAAAAAAAAAAATTCTGCTAATAATTATTGATTAAATTTTTTTTAAAAAATTATTATATCAATAAATACTCCTTAAAAATTTCAAGATAACAAAAAAAGAAAAAAACTGAAACACCCAAACTATGCCTTAAGTTGTTGTTGTCTTGCTTCTAAGCTCACACAAGTAAAAGGTCAGAATCTCCAACCCGTTATTGTTTTAAGCTCTCAGCGCTCAGCATCTCCTTCACTTCCACCACCCCATTGCTGAAAACGATATCTTTTAATTGCATTTATTGGAATTTATTTATTGTAACATTATGGTTTTAATACCCTGTCTTTTTTTATCCCTGTATATTTTCCATATTTCTTATGGTCATTTTCTTTTGTTACATATAATCGGTATTTTTTGTGAGACAATTGTACCCCGATCGGTTAAGATTATCATGATTGATTGACAAAATTTTCCTTTTGAATATTTAACATAGTTGTTATCTAGATTTTGAACTAAGAGTACTTGTAACTGATTAAGCTTCATTCTCATACTAGCTAATCCAAACACATGGGGGTACTTTTTGTGGTCATCTTGATGAAGTTTCTTTTTTCTATTTTTTTTATTTAGTTACTCTAAAATGAAGACAATATAGTCTAAGATAAAATGTAATTATAATATCAACATGGATTGGATTTACTAAAAGGCTTAATCTCTTATAATATAGTGAATCAAGGTTCAATTTTTTACTTAAAAAGAAATTTAATGTTCTACCATATTTCAAACAAGTTTGTCTCTAAAAAAATAAAAAATGTAATTAGAATTGTTTATTAAAAATAAGTAAAATTTCAAATTTTTCACAATATTAAATATGTATATTGTATTTGAAAAATATATTATATTATTTTATTATAATTTTAATGGTTAATTTTGTGATCAACAATTATAATTAATTTTATATTTTAAAGAAATATCTTATCTTTGGTGGAGCGAAATCTTTTTTTCATTGGGTGTTAAATAGAGAGTTATATCCCCTATTTTGGTAGTTAATAAAATATTTGGAAGAGACATTAAATTTAGATTCTAAAATTTTTATATTATGGATATCATCTTTTAGTGGATTGATTATGCCCATTCTCGTGAGGTCTATTTGATGACTTACTCAACTGAGAATATATTCTTTTTAATAATAATTATATTCATGAATTGTGCTCTTGCCAAATTAATTTATCATTATCCAAGATTTCTATGTATGTAAATAGTGGTAAAAAAAATATTTTGAAAATCTTAACTTGTAAAGTATGTGCTGGTCTTTATCTAAATGCTAAATGTTAATTGAACAGTAAATAAGAGAATTGAAACATCGGAGTCAATTCCCTGTTTTCGCCCACGGTATTTTTTTTATACTAATTAGTCCATTGTGACATTGTCAATTTGAGTTCAAGACATAGATCTTAAAGCAAAGAGCAGAGACATTCTTATAGTACTCATCACCTAAAATTTACATGACTACATGTATGTACTATGAAAACAAGAAAGTGCATGGTTGCTTCATCTAACACTTTACTCTGTAATATAGGAACTAATTGAACGATTTTGGCTTAGAATATGCCAAATGTTTCATAGACTCTTGGCACTCCGAATTTGTATAACTTCCCTTTGATTAAGTCAAACACTATTGCATAGATGTGCTTTGCTTGCTACGCCATGCTGCTTTGATTCTTCTTCCTATTTTGGCGCATAGCCTTACTATTTGGGCTTCATTTTCTACACGGATATACTCTAAGTAGGTTGCAATGGTTGTAAATCTGATTAACACAGTGTTTCACTCGTTAATTTTTTTTTCTTATAAGGAAAAATTAGATTAAACAGATTAAAGAAGAGTTTTAAAACCAAGGGGATTTGGTTGAGTAGGATGTATCAGTATTATAAACCTCTAAGTACTACTGTCTTTGATTCTTACGGATTAAAAAGAAAAGAAAAGAAAAGTTTTAAATATTAAAGAACTTATTTTTTACAAAAGAAAAAACAATGAAAATTAACTTTAAAGAAAAAATTAACTATAGTTACTTTTATTTAAAAAAAAAGTTTGCATAGCCTAGCATTTCTGTCCCTCTCATCTTGTATCTCTTGTTTTCCATCTCTTCATTCGCAGTTGTTTGACAAACTCAACACCCTTTTATGTCGTTCTCCAAATATATTATTGAAAAGCATCTAATTTTAATATATTATCAATATAAAAAATACAATGCTAACTAAATAGAGTTTTTAGATCGAACAGAATAAATGATGCAGGTCAATCATATTTTTTTGTGAAACAATAAAATGGAGTTTTTAGCTAAAAGAAACTTTTAAACGACAAAAAGTAAAAACTGTCAAACAAATATTTACTTTATTTTTAAAGCTCTTATTTTAAAGTTAATTTTAAAATAACTTCTAAATAAATAAATAAAATATTGAATCAAGCATTGCCTTATATACAACTCTAGGGATTAAAAGTTCGAAATTATTAATGTTAATTTGGTTCAACCAACTGCATTTTAATTTTTTAATGAGAAAATAGCAGTTTTTCCTTATAACTTTTAAATTTCATAAAAATGTCATAGATAGGATAATAGCATTCTTCTTATCGGATTTGGTAGAATCTATTTATAGTGGTGTTCCTCCTTTGTACGATGGTGGGATGTATTTACAAAGATACTCAAATGTTAAAGTTAACGGGGTAGAAGTAAGAGATGGTATCTTAAAGTAGGTTGAAATAGAATTGGTTTACCTAAATTTTTGATGATCTCCTTTTATAGAGGTAAAATTGGATGATAAGATCTCAGTTGTCTTTCTAAGATAATATAAATAGAAAAATATATGATTTTATCTTATATTTTCTCTAATAATAAATAATATTTGATTTAAGGAATTTCCCTATCTTTATGGTAAAAAAAAATCCTCTTACCTTAATTATGTTTGTCAGATTCTTTATATTCAAGTAGTCTACTCGATCAGCCACCAAGTACGAAGGCTTGTCGAGTCTGAGTAGTACATGAGCTCTCCAAGCTCTAAAGCTGACTTTATAAAAAATAATTTTAAGCACTCAACTCTAACTTTGCTATCTATCGGCCGAGTTTGAGTGATACTTACAAGTCTTAATGTAGTCGAGTCTGAGAGGTGTCCTCTTTAGCTAAGTTTTTAACTTAGTTACATAGGGAATTAAGTAGTCAGTGTCGAGTTCGAATGGTTAAAAACAACATCTTATCAACTGTTATGTCTGTTTAGACACATTTAATATTTTTGCGCATTTTTTAAAAAGGCATAATGATTACGTCCTTTGAATTTCAAAACGTCGTTGGAATAGCTAAAGGTCACGCCTTTCAAAGTCGTTGATTTGTGACCTTTATGGGAAGATCTAACGGTCAGAATGAATGCATTTTCTCGGCCACCAAAAGCTTCCAAAAGACTATAAAAAGGCGAGAGAACTCTTCTTTCATTCTTTTGCTTATGTGCTTTCTTCTCCGATCAAACATCATATTCTTCGATCATCTCTTTTTCTTTAGTCTATCCCCTTTCTCTTTTCAGGTACTCCCTTTTGACCCTCCTCCCCTTTTCATAATGTCTTATTCGAGGAGGGTTTTGTGTGCTTCAGCGAGTAGGGTTGGCAAAACGGGCCTGGCCCGCCGGGCCAACCTGCTTAGCCCACAAAAAAATGTGGGTTGGGTTGATAATATCAACCCGCAAATCAAAAGCGGGGCGGGCCAGCCCAGTCCGCAAAATTGCGGGCCAAAAGCGGGGCGGGGCGGGCCAGCCCGCTGGGCCTATATTATTTAAATATTAAAATTAAATAAATATATTTAACATATTTTGAAATAGGTATATTCTTTTAATTTATACTCTTTTGCACTCTCATAATTAACTTCTAAGTTTTAATATTAAAATGGTTATGATAATGATACTTTCAAATAATCTTTCATTACTAGCATATTACACTTTTGGACAGTTTATAACCGTAAATTCCATTTGCAAATGGTGTAATTTTGTGAATTATCACATAACATCATTTATTTATCATTAATTTTAAATTATTTACTTTTATTTAACTTTGTTTTTTTTAATTATCATATTTGTATTTTTTTATATTTTGTTTTTTAAATTGACTTTTTTTATTTTTTTTTATTTTTTATGCAGGCTGGCCCGCTAGCCTGCTGGCCCGCATTAAAGCGGGGCGAGCTAGCATTTTTAGCCCACTTTGCAAAAGCACCCCGCATTTTTCGCGGGCCAGGTCGGCCCGTCCCTTTTTTGAGGGCCGACCCGTTTGCCATCCCTACCGGCGAGGGTAGGATGTTGTCTCGCCTCATTGGTGAGAGTTCACATGATGACCTTTCTCACCATCACAGTGACTTTGATGTTGTCGATGACCAAAGGTCTAGCGTTGTGGTTGGTGACACCATTGCTATTGTTGACATTGTTGCCACCATCTGTCCTAACATAGGGGTGGACGAGGCCAAGCCACCTTTGTCAATTCCCCCCACAAATGTCATTAGCTTGGACTCAGAGGCTACTGTGCATGTCATAGCCCCTCGTCTAGTTATTTGTCCTTCGTTGCTTCTTCCCAGAAAACCTAAGAAAGCAAAAAAAAAAAAAAAAGAGTACTCTTATATAACTCTTTTTGGTTATTCTTAGGTCTATAATGAAGTCAAAAGTTACTCTACTAGCTTTTTGACTTTTGAATCGATTATCAACTTCTTATAAGAAGTCAAATTTTGTCAAATTGATGGTCCAAATATGATGATCATCGATTCTTGTCTTAAGAGTGAACGCGTCTTCATGCATTCCTACTCGACCAAGATGCACTTCATGTACATGTATTCCTCTATTTTTTCAAACCTTCACCTCATTGTTCCCTTTGGTAAGTTTGTGATAGATATGCTCCAAAAGTTGAATGTCACCCCTACCCAGTTGCATTCGAATGCCTAGGCAGCCATATGTGCCTTTAGGGTTTTATGCGACGAGTTCTTTATTACTTTGATTGCCCCGATATTCCTTCATCACTACAATGTGAAGGAAAATAATATGGGTGGGTGGGTCTCCCTTACCGGCATTCTCGGTACGACTATCATTGGTCCCTATACCATCTCCTACAAAAATTTCAAGGGTCACTTATCTTGAGTTTGTCCTGGGGTCGAGTTTATGCCAAATTACTTTACTCGGCAAAGGACGACTTGTTTCCCTTTTTGTTGGACTTCTTCCCCCTATAAGGATATCACAAAACTTATGGTGTACATGTATTCTTCCGACCAGGACGATATGGTCATACTTCATAAGTTCCCAAGGGCTCTTCTTTGCAAAACAGTAGTGGACATGCCTTTCTCCAAAATCCGACCGCAAAATGCTATTGTGAGTATTTTCTTTGTTATTTTTATTTGCTTTTTCGCTGAGTTCTGACCCTGCCTTTCTTATTTCAGGAGTTATGCCCAAGATTGATTACCAATCCATCAAAAAGGCACAAACCAAGAAGGCTAAAGCCAAGAAAGAAGCGGCTGAGGAAGTTAAGGTTTACAAGGGCAAGATGAATGTTGTGGTGGAAGAACAATGGGTACCTCCTCCTCCTCAAATGCGGGTTCTTCTCATCATGAGGCTTCGATTAAAAGGCTAAGGGTGGAGCCTATGCCAGTTGCAACTCCTTCCCCTGTCAAGAGTCATTCGACCTTCATTTCTATGAATGAGGGAGTTAACTCTCTTTCGGGTAAAGACTTTAACCCCCATGCTCTCATTCAATCCTCCATGCTCAGCCAATTTGACTGTGATATGTTGAACCCAAATGACTAGTTATATTTTCAATTAGTCAAGTTTATTAAACTAACAATTGATGTGATTAAAAAGAGAATTTAAATATTTTTATGGTTTTGGTTTTTAGAAGAAGATTTGAGTGATGATAAGAGTGATCAGGGGTTATGATTCACTAGTACCAATTTTCCCTAATCCAAGTCCCAATGAATTCCTTCCCCAATTAATTACCAATTCTCAAAATCAACTAAACCCTATGATCAAGATTAGAAGATTCTATTTAAATCAATACCCCAATGATCATGGATCTATCAATTTAAGTCAAAGGATAAAATCAATTATAGGAATGATTAGTTAAATATTAACTAATCTATCGGAGATTACCCAAACAATTTGATCATGCAATTTGGTGCAAAACATTCTCTACCTAAATCTACCAATTACATGCAAATGATCACTGTCAAATAAACAGTAAAAACAAGGAAAATAATTAATTAACATAAAACAATGAGAAATTCTATTAAGAACAAAGAGATGAGTACATTTGAACAGTTACATCATAACTCCCAGACTAAAGGGACTAGTCGCTCATGATCAAAGAAAAACTAGCAATCATATATCAGATAAACATAGACATACCAATAGGTAGGAACAATGATCACTATTCGTACTAACAATGTTGTCCATGCTTCATAGCTCTCAAAATCCCTCAAGGTTCTCTCAAATTCGTAAAAAGATAAAAGTGGCAAAAGATTTTTTTGACAAAGTCTAAAGACCTATATATAGCTTCAAAAGATATTAGTCCAAAAAGGCGCACTATGGTCGTGGTAAAATCTACCACAGTGATGGTCGGAAGTGGATTGACT
Source organism: Glycine tomentella (assembly GCA_007407185.1). NCBI lineage: Eukaryota > Viridiplantae > Streptophyta > Magnoliopsida > Fabales > Fabaceae > Glycine > Glycine tomentella. The sequence continues at coordinate 850,454 of PYAF01000229.1, forward strand.
ATGATCGACCCTCATGGTTGACCACGACCCTCATGAATTAACCACGACAGTGATGAATTTACCATAGTCGTTGTCAAATCGTTGATGTTATTCTGAATGGTTCTGATCTTCTTATTGTGGTCATACTACTTACCATGACAATTGTCAAGTGCAGAGTCTTCAAATCTTTATAAAATTATAAAATTTTGAATTACTCAATTGAGCGGCTATACTTCTGCAATACAAAATTAGTATCCAAATACGAGTTTTGCCTAGAAAATACATGCAAAATGACAAAAAACAATCACACAAAATATCACTCAAAAAGTGGTTTATCAACCTCTCCACACTTGAACATTGCTTGTCCTCAAGAAATTATTCTAGTTCGTAGTGAAAATAAATTCTCTTAAGTAAGAACACATGCAACAGAAGTTCTCATTTATTCAACAAGTAAAAACTCACACAATGGGGAATCAAAAATTTCACTTAGGAATCCATTAGGCTTATAATTAACATCCAAACAATCTTAAAGAGCTTCAAGTTCACTCTAGTCACCATCTCTCAATGTTTTACAATATTATATAGATAGATAGTTACACTTAAGATCACAATTCAAAGAACAAGTTCACAACTCTATAGATCAATCAACTCAATTCAAATAAATCCAAAATTTTCAAATAAGTGAGACATGTTAGGTTGTAATGGGGTTAAACATCTCATGTAAGGTAGGTGCTAAAAGAAAAAGGCTAACAAAGGGTTTCACTCATTCATATGAAAACACTGAGAAATCAGGGAAACTTCTACCTGTTTTTGTATCTTTCTTTTTCATTTAACTTTTGATCATTTTTTCCTTCTCTCTTCTTATTTGCTTTGGGGTACAAAATAATATATATATATATATATATACATATATATATATATATTCCTTCTTTTTTCTCTCATTTTTGTTTTTTCTTTTCCTTTTTTTTTCATCAACCCTTTTTTGTCTTTGATTTCACTTAAGAGGAGGACTTAGAATTTATTCATTGGCACAACTTGCAATGTGTATTAGTTTCCCCCTTTCCTCACATAAACAATCCACACAATAATTGATCAAGGACCAAAACGAATTAATCATTCAGGCTCAAAGTGGTCAACTAGGGGAAAAACTAATCAAAACAATTCATAAGTCTCAAGAAAATCTATCAAAGTCTCATCTTTTTAGAAAATTCAGAATTTATTCAAGGATATGCATGCCAAAACAGAGAATAGAATAATGGCAATGAAATGATCAATTCACCCACACTAAAAGAATTAAAGCTTAATACTCACATTTTTTAGGGCATGCATGCTAATATTCCTTCCTGAAGAAAACTTCCAATTACCTTAATACACACACATTCACACTATTTGTGTGTGTGTTACATGGGATAACTGAAAACACAAAATTTTAAACCCAAGAAATTTTTTACACGGTGATGGAACTAGAATAATACAAGAGATCATGTATATACTAAGAGCTCAAAATCGGGGAAGTAATGATACCCTTCCCTACACTTACTACATGCAATGTTCTCAATGCATCAAAATAAGAACAAAATAAAAATAGAATGAAAGATTGAATTGAAATAAACTAAACTAGGTACTAAAATACAACTAAAAAGAAAAACTAAAATAAAATAAAATAAAAATAAAGACAGGGAAAGGAAATGAAAAAAAAAAAGAGAAGAAAAACCTCCTCAACATGGAGGTGGTGGTGGCTAAGGTATCGGAGGCTAGAGGGCTGGCTGCTGAGCGCAGGCTATGTGGGGACGTTTGCTCTAAGCACGGGAGTTTCCTACAGAAGAAAAGAGATAAACACAAGAGAGAGAAAATTAGAATTAATGACAGAGAAAAAGGGGGCATCACGACCATTATGGTGGTGAATATGACCATTATGTTAGGACAATGGTCCTTAATAAAAAAGCATGGCCATAGTGAAGTATGACGATCATGGTGCCAAGTGATGGTGAGGTACGTGAAAAGCACCACAATCATAGTGAAGTGAGATTACGACCATGGTGACAAGTGAGGAGATATCTTTATCTTTTTAATAGAAGATAAAGTTTTTCTCTTGTCTTGATTATGTTTGTCAGATTCTCTGATCCAAGTAGCCTACTCGGCTGGTCACTCAGCACATATGATTTTTGAGTCTAAGTAATACACATCATATAAAAAAAAATCTAATGAAAAAAGGTATTTATTCTAATGGAAACAAATATATATATATTATGGTTTTTTATTAATTATATTATGATTTTTTATACATTGGAAAATAAATATGGAATATGAAATATTTTAAAAGTTTAGAAGTAACAAATTTAGTGAAATTTTGATAAATTTTAATTTAAAAGATTTTGTAAGATATGTAATTAGGATATGAATAGTGAAAAACTTGATTTATTTTTCAAAGTTTTGCAAAAATTGAAGTTTCTTTAATGAATCTTAAAGAAGTTTCAAAACAGTGGAAAAAATTTGTTTCTTTTCTTCTAAACTTTTGATCAATTGTCAAGGGATTTAACTTAATTAGTTGAATAAAATATGTGAACTGTCATAAATTTTTTTGATATTATTTTTGATAAATACGAATAAGAAAAACTTTCTATCAATTGTGATCTTAATCCTATACTTTACAATTGATGCATTTGGTCGATATACCTTTAAAAAAACTTAGTGGATTTTGTCTCACAACTCCAATAATGAAGAAGCTTGGGAATTCATGCCACCTAGTGCTACAAAGAAGACCTTCACACATCAAAGAAGAGAGAACAAAAGAAGAAATCAGAAGACAAGAAGAAATGGAACTTAATAAATTAAGGTTTTGATCATTTTTTAAGGCTTTTTATTTACATAAATAATCAATTAATTGGAAACAAATTGTTAATTCCACGTCATATTATAAAAAGTGGAAAAGTAAACTATGTTTGACATGTCAGCACGACATTATGACGTTTGTAAGCATGAAGCAAATCCATTAGTTTTCTGAAGTGTAAGGACCAAATGCATAAATTGTAAACTATACGAACCAAGACCATGATTGACCAAAAGTTCAAGGAAAAAATATTTTTGTTTCTAAAATAATTTAATTTGCAAAGATTTTGGTTCAAAATGAGAATTTGAGAGTTTGAAGTAAAAATAATTATGAGAAATACAAATTTTAATAAAAAAAAAACTTAATTTGCTAAAAGAAGTCTTAGAAGACCAAAATCACAAATTATTCAAACCAAAAGTAGTAGAAGTGTATCTATTGTTTTTTATTAAACTTTACAATTTCAATATAATACATATATAATATGGAATACCAAAAAATAAAAAACATTACTTACACAAAATAAGAAGTGTCCTAATTTGTGGTGGAGTGATATAAATAAGAAGGTATTTTAAAAACATGTCTGTGAAATAAACTTTGTATTTAATTAATATATTACAGTAAAATAAAATTCAGAATTTTTAATAAAAATTTTGAATGTAACTTTGACAATAAAATATAAAAAATACAAATATGTTAAAAATAAAAAGTAAATGCACTACAGTTACAAACTCCTTGTGTGTGTGTCTACGTAAGAAAAAGATATCAACTCACAATGTGTGCCTAAGAAAAGCACATGTAGCAGTAAAAAGAAGAAAAAAAAAACACATGTATATTTTATGTTTTATAATTTTTTTTCTTTCATCTTTGTTTTTACATTAGGTTATATAATTTGAGAGTCAAGATTTGAACACTTATATTTATTTATTCACAGTTTCTCCTTAGTTATAACTTTCATTTTTAAAATATATTTTATTAACTTATATTTTTATTGAATCAATTTATTGTCAGCTGTAGTTAGACTTTTACACATTTAATTTTTTATTATTTTTTTAATATAAATAAACCATAATGATGTTATTATTTTGTAAACATATAAAGAGAGAATTAATCATCTTTTTCTTTCTCCTTAATTACTTTTATTTTGTTCATTATGTTTTTATATATTGTTGTAAAAATAACATTTCTCTTTTTATATTATCCACTATTATTTAATGTTTTTACAAATAGTTTTTTTATCAATTTTAATTTTAATTTGTAATGTGGTAACCAAATATAATATTTATTTATATGACATGTTATTAGAAATTCTTCATCGATCAAGTTATGTCTATAATTATGGATTTTTTAATGTAAATAGAAGTAAAATATATTTATTTATATGACATGCTATTAGAAATTTATTTCATAACTGTTTGTTTTTTTGTTTTTTTTTTCTGAATTAACTATTTTTTAAAGTTTCAAACATCATACCTGAAATAGTGAAAGAAGATAACTCAAATGATTTTATCTTCTTTTTTAAATATAAAAACTTAAACGACAATACGTTTTCAAAAGAAACAAGAAGCATGAATAGACAAATTAAAGGATCAACACACCTTAGGTACTCTCTTGCAAACGTACGTTTATATGTGCTGCTGTTCATATTCCAACTCTTATAAATTAATGCAAGTTAGCTTCTTTCATTCGTTAATGCAGAAAGTGATGCCTTGCCAACTACACTAATGTATGTATACATCCAATAAAATAAAATTCATTGTGTTTGGAAAACGTTAACCAATTTCACTCAATTTTATAATGATTCGTTGGCAAATGAATTGGCCGGCATTCCCAGAGTATCTACAGCATGTCTTGTTCCTGTTTCTCTCTCTGTCTCTCTCTCCTCAAAGCACAATGATGCATAGATATGTGCAGAAGAGTTTAAGTAATAAATTACTCAACAAATAACACAAGTATTTACTATAAATAATTATTAATAATTTTGATCCTCGAAAATGAGTGACCCTGACAAATTAGTCCTTAAAATAAAAATTTTGAATTTAATCCCCAAATGAGCAAAAAGTGTGACAATTGATCCTATAACAATCGTCGTCGCTACACTACATGATAACTCAAAACTAATAACTGGAAAATTTTATTTAATTCCTTTAAAACTCTTACATTAATTTAATTATGAAAGTATTTGTAAACTTTTCATATTTCCAAGGTTAGAGGGAAGAAACATGCATGTAAACATATACAATTCTATAAAGGTAAATTTCATAAACTTTAGTCAATCTACACTATACAAAATGTTAAGAAAGAAACAACTATCACATCTTCATGTCCAGGTACGCATATCCATGAAGTCTCTGAAGAACATGGGATCACCTCTTAGCCATTTGCTCTCCACATATGTCAAATACGAGATCATTATGGGCACAAACCACACTGCAATAACACAAGAGTAAACTTAACAAAGAAAACATACTAAAATGGTATATCACTTAACAGTTAAAGCATAAACAAACACTATCATATACATATAGAACGAAATATTCTGAAATCATTCTTAAAGCATAAATCATAGAAATTCATATAACAAAGCATCTCTCATAATAATCATCAATTCATCAACCATCACATCAAGATTAAATCATCATACACCATCATCTTCCTCAGTTAATCAATCATCATACACCATTCTCTTCCTCAGTTAATCAATCATCATCACCATGACTCATTCATTAAACACCATCATCATCATCAGTCCATCAATCATCGACACCAAAGACAGACTTAATTCCATGGAGATTTACACTACATGAGCGATAACTCAAGCACATCCCTTAATATAGTTGCATTATATGATCCGGCCATTTAGGGAGACCAAGATTAATCATGCGGAGAAAGTGTGATTTTATTGAAAATGGATTAATGTGTGTAGTGCTTTACCTCGGCAAGGCTTGCAAAGACTTTAACCTATCTAGGAATTTGCCCATACATCCATTTTATAAGCCCTTTCACCATTAGCCACCATCGACAGTCTCCAGCACTAGATTGAGGGCCTTCTTAGCATCCTCAACTTGCATGCATACTCACAACAACAATAACAACTAAATTTGAATTCCTTGAGGTTTAAGATATGGCACCTTCGTACCCACCATCTCACTCATGGTCGGTCTTAAGGATCCAAGTTTCATCATTAACAAAAATATATCGCATATACATTGAAAAGTCATTAAACCTCTTAGGAAATAGTTTTCAACACTCTGACACGTCATTCAAAGTCAAAATCTAGAGGTGTTACTTGGGAAGGCACCTTACTAAGCATGACCCCCCCAATTGCTTTAGTGATGCAAAGTTTTGGAGTGGAACTCACCCTCCCAAGTATATCATTTTCTTTTAAACAAAAATCTTCTCAAAGGCCATAACTAACCCTTCCAACACACATGGATGGTTACAAGGCAAGATTATCATGCATTATTAACATCACTACATTCACTTCATCAAACAATGTTTATATCATTATCAAGAAATCAACCAACATAACTCGAGACATTCATCACTTACATAATTATTTCATCATCAATATAATATTCTTGACAACAACATGATGATAAATTAGCAAAATAAAATCATAGATCAAACCATGCATCATAAATATGCATCACTCTATCATTATAATAACTCTATATTAATTCAATCCATTATGCATATCTCATTCAACATCTCATCAATTTATCGTTCACATCTTGTTCAATTCCGCATCAAGTCATCATTCTCACCATTCATGAAAACTCACGTAGTTCATCTACACCTCGTGAGACTTTTCACTCTACAAGATCTCATAATCAAACAGCGAATCTCAACATATGAATGTGAATAAACTTGCATAAAAGGAATTCAAGAAATAAAAGAGAGTCTTGATGTCTTTCTTATAAATTTCACAAGCGCAAAGGAAATGCAAAGGAAAATAAGAAGAGTTTAAGATTCATTTTGTAACGCCCCAATTTACTAATCAGGGTCATTACTAACCACACATCACAATCAAGCATATAATCAATCAGAGTTGAAGCAGTTTGGAAGCATAAACTAGAAAGTGACGTCATCAAAGTCACTATCATAACACTGTACATAATAATATGGTGAATATACATAACAGTTCTCACTGTACAAAACAAAACTGTACAAAT
>PYAF01000229.1:869375-883463 GCA_007407185.1 Glycine tomentella
TTTAATGTAGTTTTTAAAATTAAAATTACTCAAATTTTATTAATATTATGTATGTTAAAGAATAGATTAAATGAATTTTCTATTTTATATATTGATGTAAAATGTTAGAAATAATTATTTATAAAACTTTTTTGGTCATTAGTTTTATAGTTGATAAAAAAATGAGAATTGACAAGTTGTTAAATTAACCTTTAATTTGAATATAAATTTTCTTTAAGGCCTTAAATTTTCTAGACATTAGCTGATTAAAATCTACTTAGATGGTAATAAATTTGCAACCCTTTATACTAAATTAACATCAGTAAGTTCCCAAATAATAATTTTTACTCTATAAATAATTTTTAAAGTATATTTAAATGTTGAAATTTATTTTAATTCACACTTATTTTTTCTTATAAAAAATTAATTAATTCACACTTATAAAAATAGAGCTTATAAAAAAATGGCGCTTAAATATAATGCATTAGAATCCTTCGTATGTGAAGTCAGCATAACATGCCTTTTGTCCATAGCCATATTTTATGGGAACCTCCTCCAAAATTCACTAAGGTCAATCTAATGATGAAAGGTTAGGATAGATGGATGAGGTCTTCGGTTTGATTCTCATTACCAACATTGTACACACAAAAAAATGCACCTCCCCTAACATTATCCAACCAATTGCATATCATTTGTAATAATGTTTAAGAGAAATTTTACTCTTAACATTTTTACAATCTTATTAAATTATTTTTGTGTGATCTAAGGAGGATCACACCTATCTAATGAATATGATTGGATCCAAGGATCATAGGCTCTCGAGTCCAAAAGAAACAATCTATAGCTCCTCGAGCACTAAGCCTAAAAGGTGTATCCGTCAATTGACCAAACAATTCATAGTCCCTCAAGCATTGAGCTTGAAAGAAGTCAATGCTATTTGAGGTTCGTCATCTTGGTCTGATGGGGTGGGTGTATGTTGTGGTCAACCATCTTAGTCAAATAGTTGACAGTCAAATAAGTATTTGTTAAAGTCGATCATCTTGATCAAATAGTTTACAACCCCTCAAGCATTAAGTTTGAAATGTGTGGATTCTTGTTGAGGTCAACCATCAAAGTTCGACGTTTCATTTTTAGACGGTTCATCTTGATCGGATAGTTCACAACCCCTTATCTTTTTGTTTAACCATTTTTGTTAACTTTTTTCTTCTCTTTATCTTTTTTTTTATTAAAGATGTATCTTTTATTGTTGATAAATTTATTGTTTTGAAAGTTCATATTTCTTATTGTGTTTATTTTCTACTACTATGTTTAGTTGAGTGGAAAAAAATAAGAAGGAAAGAAAAGTTTTAAATTTAAATTAAAAAATAAAAATACAATTTTGAATTCATACTTCTAGAAATTCATTTTTTTTCTTTTATTTTTCCTTCCACTAAAAAAATCATTATTCATATTTTTTCTCTATAATAAAATAATACCGTACAGTTTAAGAACCACATGGAATAAGCAAAACTCTTTATTTTCAAGAAAAAATAAAATGATAAAATATCTCTCATCACTTTACAAATATAATTTTAAAGTACTTGGTATGTGTAATAAAAACTTAAAACTAAACCTGAATAATTTCTATGAAAGGAAATGGATGGGAAAAAAGATGGTACAGTGGCGTTGAAAATCACGACATTCCTCAATCATCACAACGAAAATTTTATAAAACCCACACGCCACACGTGGTCTATTAAAATAATTTTGTTTATAGAGTTTCATCTGTCTATAGCTGCCAACAACAAAAGCCCTGAGCTAGAGACTAGAGAACATTTCTCATTTCTTATTATCCAAAACATTTTTCATTTTTCAAGAGAATTCTTATTAGCATACTTTAATAGAAACCAAGCAAGCCTTGCAATGATAGAAGAGTAAGAAGCATATTCCTTATTTGAGACTTCTGATTATTGATTTATTTATGCACTACTACATTCTTCAATGCAGTAGGATCTTCAGAAGTGTTTCTAAGTGTCATTTTTTTGTTACATGTTTCTAAGTGTTCAAATATAATAAAGAGGAGAAACGATTAAACGAAGGTAAACTAGTGAGAGAGAATAAAAAAAATATTACTGGCCATAGAAAGTAACAAAAGGAACATAAAACAAATGATATCCGTTGTATAAAATTCCCTCAGTACTCATTTATTACAATAAACCAGGTCAACAAATAAGGATTTTTAGCGAGCTAAAGACAATAATATACTTTGGCAATTAAGCTCTCTCTACCTTGGTGTAAAACCTGATCAAATAAAAGTTCATCAAAGACAAAAACAGCAATAGAAATCTAAACTATAAGAATAGCATGATAATCATCATATAAAAGAGGAGGATGGGGGCATTCTCTCTGAAAGACCAACAGCAAATTCAACATCCCTAAAGGAAGCTCCAGATTGTGCTTTTTCCCTTTAAGCCACTGCAGGCATGTCCTTGAGCCATGAATCTAGAGGTTTGCCAATGGAGTAAACAATGAAACCAATTTCCCTCAGCTTGTTAACATTCACGATATTGCGGCCATCGAAAACGAATGCCGGCTTCTGCATGCTGTCATAAACCTTTTGGTAATCAAGGTTCTTGAACTCATCCCACTCAGTCATAATGCAGATGCCATGTGCATCCTTGATTGCCTCATAGGCATCCCAGACCACAGATACTTGTTTGTTGGAAGTTGGACTCAGTGGTTGAAGATGAGCAGGGTGGTCCCAATCAAACTTCTTCATTGCCAAATCCCTCATGATTTGATCCTCAGTGACCTGAGGATCATATATGCTCAACTTGGCCTTGTCTCCCAAAAGGCCCTTGCACACATCAATGGCTGGGGTCTCCCTAGTGTCACCAGTGTCCTTCTTGAAAGCAAATCCCAAAACAGCAATCTTCTTCCCTGAGACTGTGTTGAACATTGACGACACCACGCGGTTCACAAACCGCATTTTTTGGTAGTCATTCACCTTGATGACCTGTTTCCAGTAATTGGCCACCTCAGGAAGGCCATTGCACTCACAGATATAGACCAAGTTCAATATGTCCTTCTGGAAGCATGATCCACCAAAACCAACACTGGCATTCAGGAACTTTGGTCCAATTCTCGAGTCTGTGCCGATTGAGTGTGACACCTGGGAGACATCAGCACCAGTTGCCTCACAAAGTGCCGACATGGCATTCACAGAGGAGATCCTCTGGGCCAGGAAAGCATTGGCTGCAAGCTTTGAGAGTTCAGCAGACCACAAATTGGTGCAAAGGATTCTGTCCTCAGGCACCCAATGGGCATAAACATCCTTCAGAGAATGAATAGCTTTTTGACCCTCTGGGGTTTCCCTGCCCCCGATGAGGACTCGATCTGGCTTAAACAGGTCTGCAATTGCTGTACCCTCAGCAAGAAACTCGGGGTTTGACAGAATTGTGAAATTGATGCCTTTCCTATTGTGGGTCAGAATTCTCTCAATTGCCTCGGCTGTTTTCACTGGCACGGTCGATTTCTCGACCACGATCTTGTCCGATTTCGATACATCAGCAATCATCCTGGCAGCACTCTCCCAATATGTGAGATCAGCAGCCTTGCCGGCTCCAAGACCCTGAGTCTTCGTCGGGGTGTTCACCGAGACAAAGACAATGTCAGCCTCGGCAACATGCTTCTCCACATCAGTGCTGAAGAAGAGATTCTTCCCCCTGCACTGCTTCACCACATCATCAAGGCCAGGCTCATATATTGGGAGGTGGTCGCTGTTCCACGCGTTGATTCGCGGTGCAGCAATGTCCACCACGACCACCTCGATCTCAGGACACTTCAAGGCAATCACAGCCATGGTTGGGCCACCAACATAGCCAGCTCCAATGCAGCAAATCTTCACCATTTTTTATGTCTTCTCAGCAACCTGCGTAACACAAAAAAAATCCCAAACTCAAAACAACACAGAAACAATGCAGATTGCCTAATTCACTCTCAAAATGTTCATTACCGGTCAACAAGGTAATCAACCATATCAAGATCCAAAACTAAACAATCGAAACACCAAACAACAAAATTCATCTAATATCCACACATACAACATTGCATAACAAGCGAATTTCGAAAAATCAAGAGTATAATTCACAGGGAAAACAAGATCTGTAATTTCTAAGTAAAGCAAACATAGAAAGACAAACAGATCCAGAGAATATTGGCAAGGAAAATGCAAAACGGTTAAATAAATCATTGAAATGTTCAACTCATATACTGATATACACATGCAAGCACAAATATATACGAAACAAGAGACAAATTGTGGAATCCGAATTTCCGCATAATATATTCAGCAATCAGATCTAACAACACAATTCACACGAAACCAGCCAAAACAACAGATCCATCCACCAACAGTTCACAAACAAACAGTTCCCCCCAATCATGCACAAATCATTAAAAAAAGTTACAATAGGTGGCATTTGAGTCCGAAACAAAAACACCCAGAAGGCGAAATCCAAAGGCAACGAGGAAACTCGAAATGGGAAGGAGGAAAAAAACTCACTTGGTACCCAGAAACGCAAATCAAATCAAAAGGGGAAGAAGCAAGGGAAAGGAAATAAAAAAAAAAAAAAAACGAAGCAGAATTTACCTTGTGGTTGGGACGGAAGGAAGGGAGAGAGAGATCTGAAGAGTGAGAAGAATTCAGAGTGAATGAGAGGAATGAAGACGCGTGAGAAATTTATATAGAAAAACGGAGAGAGAGAAAATGAGAGAGAGAGTGTGTGTAATTCACGTAGCAATAGCATCATTCATAGACCATAGTTTCCGTGACAAAAGCATTACTACTACTATCGCCACTGCCAATGTGCCTGACACGTTGTCGCCATTCACATTTTTCTTGCGTCTTCAGCTCTTCTTACCCGCTAATTATTATTATTATTATTTCATTCATTAATTATTAATTAATCTTGTCTTTACCACAAATTCTTCTAGTAAAACGTACATTTCAGAAAAGGAAGAAAACGCACTTTTTTTTAATCCAGAATATCCTCTAGAATTTGATTTCTTTTGACAGATATTGTTTTATATAAAACATAAAATAAAATTATATATTACCAACATATATTCGTTAGTATCTTTTCTTCAGAGATTACATATTTTTATTTTGATTAAATTAAGCACTCACGTCTCCACTGTCATGTTTTTTTCAAAATTTCACTCCATATCTTTTATTTTTTTTTCTAAAAAAATCCCTTAATTATTTAGTTTACAATACACACAAATCTTTTCTCTCCTACATATTATTTAATAATTTAACAGAAAGTATACACATCTTAGTCATATGACTTTTAATAAAATTCTATATCTAAAATACATTCATTTTTTTTCTCTTAACTCCATAAAAGACATGTCACCATTTTCAACCGGATAACATTTGAAGACTTTTCATTCTTTTTGTTTTTTCTCTAATTGAACGTGAACTCAACTTTTTATTGGACGTGAATCCAACAAAATCACGAATAAAAATCAACTAGTGAAAAAGAGAGGAATAGATTACAAAAAATGCATCAGCAGCAAGCATCAGCAAATTAACAAAAATTAGTCACATGCATGTGAAAAAAATAGGCAATAAAAATTGCTTATATGCCCGAGAATAGCACATCAACACAACACAATTACATTTTGAATTGGTTAATAGTAATAACAATAACAATAATAATAATAATAATAATAATAATAATAAAAATTAACAATCTGATTTAGAGAACAGGAGGCAAACGATTAGGATACAAATGTCCACCAGACTTGAATTTGAAAGAGGCGGCAACATCAATGCTGCAATAATCAACACAACATTATTTCGTATTGCAACAACTTCAACAACAACCCCTTCACCTTCCGAAGAGGAAATTACAAACTGGAAAATGGAAATTGCGAAGAGGAAGAGAGGAACTAGTAAAAAGGAACTCACGAACAGGAAAGAGAGGAACTCGCGAAGAGGAATAGAGGAACAATGAAGAAGAACTCACGAAGAAAGAAGAGGAACAGTGAAATGGAACAGAATGTGAACCCTAATTTATGAGAATAATTGGAAAGGGGATAATTTTTGGTTTTACAATTAAATTTTTAGGGTAATTTCGTCTAGTTCACATATTTTAATTGACTTCAGCTAACGAAGTTAATAGAAGGGAGTAAAAGTAATGTATAAAAAGGGAGGGTATCGGATGAAATTTGAAAAAAATACAAGGAGTGCAAGTATAATTTACTCTTTTATTTTTGGTTCACTATATTATTAGTGTAAAATTATTTATCGAATACCAAATTTTGCTGCAAGTGATGAAACTTAACTGTTGAGGATTAAGTAAAACGATTGTCGGTTAAGGTGAAATTCATATAACTTTTATGTTAATTGAATAAGGATAAGGTCAGTATGGTTGAGTTTGATGACTTATCAATATTAGGAATTACAAGAAGATTAGTTGAACATGGATAAAGTCAATATGGTTACCTACAATGTTAGTTGAATGACAATATTCAACTAATTTTAATGTTATTAGAATAAGTAACAGGTCATTTCATTTACTTTCATTATTAGTTCAATGGGAGAATTCGAATAACTTTAGTGTTAGTTGAATGACATATTTCGACTAACCTTAACGTCAGAAAATTAGTTGAATTAAATCATAATTAATTTAATAAAAAATCACAATTTATGATATTTAAATAGATTGTAATGGTTAAAACTTATCAATTATAGAGTTCCCTTAAAAATAGGAAGCCATTTCCATCTTAAAAAATTTGAAATAACATATTAGTTGGCTTCTGGAAAGAGGAGAACGTTTAACTTTTAAGAGCATATATCAGAATATAAATCAATCTTAGAATCAGTTAGTCAAATTTAATTGTCAAAATTAGTCGAATTAGTGTAAAACTAGTTGAATGGCTCCCAAACTTAGTTGAATGACTCCCAAATTAGGTTTTAGGAAGTTGTTAAGTAGAAAAAACGTGGTTTAATAGATGATTTGAATTTGCAATCTATAAATAGGCCTTGTACTTAATTTCAAAGACCAAACCATGAATCCAAAATCAAGCTTATTTTACTCAATATCTCATCTTTAGGCTTTCATCCTTTTACTACTTTAAATTAGAGTTTTCTTTTGCTGTTTTCATTTACATGCTTTTATTCACCACCATTCGTTTATAGCTTTTAACCTTTATCTTTTACGCAAAATCTTATTTCCTACTTTTTTTCTACAATGAGCACTTCCTAGAGTAGCTTTGGAATCCATAGTCAAGAAGTATATTTCCCTTGCCACAAATTGTTTGATCATTATTTGGGATGATGTTGAAGTAAGACTAATCGAATCATATTACGACTAACTTTAAATTTTCACTACAACAACACTTATTGATGAATAATTTTACTGAAAAACCTAACTAATCAATTTTGCCTACTAATCTATCATATATATTTTTGTTTACCAATTGACAAAATCCTCTTTATGAATATTGAACACCTTGATAAATGCTAGAAACAAATTTTTTAACACACTTATTTGAACACATGCTCTCTAATTGGTTGGAATTTATTGAAACAACAAAATATTGTAGGTTTCACATCATATTTAATGTTTCTCTCATGTAATTTTGTAGTTTTCAATAAATTTTAACAATTTGAAAGAGTATGTCAAAGAGTATATTTCTAACATTTCTATTTGCCCCTTTAGCGGTGAGGTATGTAGGTTTTTCCTCATATGTTATTATTTTCTTCATAATATTTTTTTAAAAAAATCTAATTTTATCATTGTTTCTAGTAGAAAACTTTACATTATTATTTAAGGATGCTTTCATAAATCATTGCACTCTTTTTTTTACTTAAGTCATTACACTCGTTAAACTCTATAATAATACATAATTGTATGATGATATAGTAATTTTATAGTAAAAACTATTACATAGTAAATTATTTGATTAATTGCAATTTTGTCTTCTATTTTTTAAAATTCAAGATTTATCTATTTTAAAATAAAAATATTTAATTCCTTGTTTTTTTAAATATGCAATTTTAGTCCTCTATTAAAATAGAGTCATTTAATTCTCAACTAAAAATGTTTATTATTAAGAGATTAATGTTGATTAGGAAGTAGATTAATAAATTTGAGTTACATCAAGTTAATTTCTTGCTGATCAATGTTTTTTTAATTTGATGGAATGACCAAAATTTTGGAGTTTACAAAAGTGGAGAACTAAGTGTCTCTATCTTAAAATATGGGGACTATAATTATAAAATTTAGAAAAGAGAACTAGGTTTCTATTTTAAAATAGAAAGATTAAAATTACATATTTTTAAAATGCTTAAATATATTTTTGTTGCGTGCAAGTAAACACTTTTTTTATTTTTCATCACTATAAGTTTATTTTCTAATTTTAGTTCCTGTAAATTTGTGTTTTTTAATTTTGGTCCATATAAGATATTTGTCTCAATTTTACTTCTTGTAAGTTTGTGTTTTAGTATGAATTTATGGGGACTATAAATAAATAAAAAAAAACACAACCTTACAAGGACTAAAAATGAAAAAAAAAACTTATTTATCAATTAGAAAAATGCAAACTTATAGATGCTAAAATTATAAAAATGAACTTATAGAGATTAAAAATAAAAAATTACTAACTTACAAAAATCAAAAACATATTTAAAAGAGAAATCAAAATTACATATAAGCCTAAATTATTTATCAATAAACTCGCTATATTGTATACTATAAGTTTACTTTTAATTTTTTACAGGTTTATTTTAGTTTTTATAAAATTATTTATTTTAATTCCTGTATTTAACAATAACGATATAACTTTAATTTTTTCGGCAGAAAAAAAACATATTTTTTTTTGTAAGTTTTTAAGACATAAAAATGAATAAAATTTGATAAAAAAAACAAAGTAAAAGATATCATATTTTTAAATAGAATAAAAATTCTATTAAAAAAATAAAAACTTGTTTAAACCTTTTATATTTATTATAAAATTGATTGCATTTAATTTTTCATGTAGTATTAAGGGCATTTCATAATTACATTTAATTCTTTAGTTTCATAAAAGGAACAATATCAATATTATGAACCTGTTTGCATTCTTTTTGCAAATAATGGCACACTTTCTCATACAAATCTAAGGATTGAGATTTATAAACCTTTTTCCTTTTCAAGAAAAGGTTTTTTTTTTTTTTTTTTTTACGGTAAATTAAATAATACCGTGAAATAGTGGCATTTAGGAAGGGAAAAAAGAAGCATTACGATGGCATCATGTATGTCCAGTACAGTACATCTTTCTTTATTACAGTTCGTATTAATAGAATTTTGTGTTTATATATTTAAATTTGTTTGCATTAAGTGCAACTGATCTGAGCAAAATCAATATTACATTAATTATTTCAGGAGTATCAATGTTACATTAATTAGTTAAGTAATAGACATATTTATGTATTATTTTTTAATCAATACAGTAGTACAGCTTTTATTTGACACTTTTATTTTGGGACAAAAAACGTTAAATTGAAAACCTTTTTAAAAGTTTTAAAGAAGATAATTATTTTATAAAATAATCATTCAACAAGTATTCTATTTAAAGGATTTTCATTAAACGTACATTACGTACTTTTTAATAAGTTTTTCGAAAAGAATAATGCATGAGTGTGTGTTCTTTATCAAATTAGTATAAAAAACTTTTAACATGCAAATTAACCAAAAAAGCCCAGAATATAATATTTATAAAACTTTACCAGTTCGACAAAATGGTGGACCAACTTAATATAATATAGGCTGGTTATCACATGTAACATTATAATATACTTTTTTGAACTGTGACAAAATAAAATTTTCCATGTGCACAGGAACACTTTTCCTCATCTCACACTATATATTCCCCTTGTTATATAAATCAAATTCTTCATGTTTATTTGCTACCGTACGTAATTTCACATGTCTAATGATCATTTATTTGGTATTATACATGTATCTAAGCCCTTTCTAAATCTTCAAGAATGAAATTTACGTAGGTCTCAATTCTTACAAAAAAATAATGTATAAAGTTAGTACTTAAAACGTAGTTGACGAAATTAAAGCTTTTATTTGTTTCTTTTTCTGAGACTGTTGGGAACCTTTGAACTTCAGGAAAGTCACCATATCACATGGACACAGTAATTGAGTACCGTGGAAGGTAGTTGAGCACAACAAGAATGGCAGTTGCAAACCTGTGTACAAGAAATCGTTTGTTAGTTTAAATTGAATATCATAAGCAAATAAATTAAATAAAATAAAACCAAAAAAATGTTAGGTTATTATATTTTTTATTATACTTTGCATCATTATATATTAACATCAACAACACTTTTAACTCAAATACAACACTTTTAACTCAAATTAATCAAGGTAATTTAATGGTAGATCGAAAATAATAAAAAAAGGAAAAGAAAGGGAATAAAAAATAAGCTAAAAGGAAGAAAAAGAAGAGGAAAAACACTTTAAAAAAAAAGGGAACAACAACATCATTATTATATATATGGAAAAAAAAATATATTTACCAAAAATTGTTGACATAAATAATTTATAAATAGTTTGATAATTAGATTCTTTAATCAAGATTTGAGGTCAGCTTGAATATGAAATCACAAAAAAAAATATCACTTTGTTTTAAAATAGGTCGATAGGTAAATATCTCTTGATTTATTATTATTATTATTATTATTATTATTATTATTATTATTATTATTATTATATATAATCTATATTTACATTCTATGTTACTTTTTATACAAAGTAATATATACCTAGGAAAATATAATAGTAATTGTGTTTTTACACACAAAAAATTGATTTTTTTTTTAATTTTAGATAAAATATGATGTTCGATTGATAAGTACTACTTTATTAAGTAAAAAATTGAATTGATTTAATTTATAAAGATTTTAAATAACATAAAAAAATGAGAATTGTAATTGTAGGTAATCTAAAAGAAGGATTTAATTTTATGAATTAAAAACTTGTAAGAAGAAACTTTATTGGAAGAGATTGAACCAAGTTCAATGATCTCTCCACTTCAAAAAGGATTAGATTTTATTTGTCGGCAACAAAAAAAAAAATCTTTTTTAGTAAGGCAAATAAATATCTTTTGTAAGATATGGTATCCAACAAAAAAAGAAAGTTGAGAGCTAATAATAAAATTATTTGAAAAGACACAATTATAAATTAATTATAGAAGAGAAACTACAAGTGGGATTATGCCAAAAGCATAAAACAACTGCACGTTTAACTTTAAATTTTTGTTGAGAAATAATATTTATCTTTAAAATAAAATATTCAAACCGTTGTTAAATTTTGAACCTAAAAGAAATTTAAACCGTTTTTCAATTAGGTCCTTAAACTAGTATTGTTTTTTAATTAGGTTTTGCATGGACCTAATTAAAAAATAAATACAAATTGAGAGATCCAATTAAAAAAATAGTTCAAGAAACTAATTAAAAATTATCATATAATTTAGAAACATGTATATGATTAAATTTTAAGAATATGAATAATGAGAATAAGTAACTCTTTCAATTACTTTGAGAGAGTAACTTGATTCATCCTCTGTATACAGTATATGTAAATAAATGTGTATGTATAAATACAAATATGTGAGTAGACTAGTTGGACCAAATATGACGTATCCAATTCTAAAATGAGAAACATGTGAATCAATTACAACCTCTTGATCGTTTATTCAGTCATCATTATAACTACCAACAAAACTATCAGAATAGTTGCATGTGAATAAAAAGATGAATAAATAGAGTTTTTATACTTTTATTAGTCACTAACTACTGTTTTCTAAATTTATTCATTTTATAACTTAAAAGTTATAGTAATGATAATTTTTTATTAATTAACAGTGTAATTTATATTTACACTGTATACTAAACTTGAGTAAAAAAAATACATTGACAATTATTGATATTAAACTTAGTTAAGCCTAAAATTAAGTAATTGTAACCATTATTAATTTACATGTGTTGATCAATTGGCGCTGATCCAACTAATTTGTAATCTTGAGTTAACATTTTGAATATGCATTTTTGTTTGAGAGAGATCTACTATTCATAGTAATCTACCTAACTTGAATAAATTTATTTCTTATAAATAGTACTTGTGTTCCCCTAAAAGAATAATTTAAGCCGCCATATTTATTTATTCATAAAAATGAAAAAATAAAAAATTTATAATCATTCATATATCACATTTTTAATTACTGTCATTAACTTAAACATTTCAATAATCATGTGACCTATGATATTGACATGACAACCAAGTGATTTATATTTATATTATTAAAAATGATCATTTTTTTTTGGAACTAAAAATAAAAATAAGGATAAAATTTTGTTACGGTATTTTAAAATTGCTAGAAATTTTTTAAAAAATTGTGAAGTGAATGTCACATCGACAACAATAGTGCATGTAACATGCACGTCAAATACCTATGTAGGTTATAAGTCTATTTTGGATGTAAATTTTTTTAAAAACACTTCTAGAAAAAGAAAGTAAAAAAAAAAATGAAATTAACTTCTTCATAAGTTAAAATAAGTTTTTCATTAGCTAATTTGTAGATGTTATCTCATCTTTTAGAGAAGTTATATTGGTGAACTTCTAAAAATTAGCTAATGAAAAACTTAAATTTACTTATGAAAAAACTCATCTCATATTTTTCTTATTTTCTTCTTTTAGCGGTGCTTTTAGAGAAGTTTATCCAAACAGGTCTTATATTTTATTAGTTAACAATCCAAGTTAACAGTAGAAACTAAAAATGAAATAGAAAATTTATAAAAACCAACTGGTTAAAATATTTTTGAAAGATTGAAATTTACAATTTATATAAAAATAGAGACTAAGATGTTAATTAACTTTGTCCAAATAACAAACATTGGGTTATCCAGTCTTAGTTCTCTCTCATTTGCTGCATCTTATTATTTGGGGAAAAAATATAAATAACTTAAAGAGAAAAAAACCACTTTATTTTTATTTTAATTATTGAACAAGATTACCCAAACACCTCAATGAATTTATGTTTTTTTACTGCAATTTATGTTAAGCCTACTAAATAATGCGATTCTACTCTCTATTTTATAAAATTGACATAATAATAAATAATATATCCAAAAAAATATTATTAACATTCTTCTATGTTGAATTAAATTATAATTAAGTGGATTTTGTTTTATAGAATTGCATATGATTCATTACAATCCCCCTACCCTAGCTCAAATATACATGAAATGAAGGCTATTCAAATTATATTTGTATTGCATAAACTATATTGAATGTTGAACCTATATTGATATTTAAAATTAAATCAATTGACAAATTAACAAATAAAAAAACTAATAATACTTGCGCATGTCTTCTTTTGAAGTAAAGCTGCTACCCAACTACTCATTCGCAGAAATAGTCTCTGCAATCGCCTTTTCTTGTTTCATACTCTTGCTAAATCACATTCTAAAGCCATTCCTAATAGGTAATTATTTGTTTATAGAAATCGTAGAAACTAATATATCATAAACTTACATAATATATTTGGTTCGTGCAAGATCTCATGTTCCAACTAATAAGGTAGGTAGTTTTTTTTAGTAATGATAATTATTACATAACAATAAGATTCATCATACTAAGGAATAATTTTTTCAAGGATCAAATATCTAGTAGTGTTAGTTGTTAGGTCGGAGCTTAATATGTACTTTATATATTTCTACTCACCATTTTATATCACTAATATAATATATTGACTAGTTATCATTAGATTAACTTTTCTTGGTGAGTTTACTGGGGTCTATATCAAAAATATTAGACATCGTATTAACTTTATATAATTATATTTACTTTACACCAATGTAATTTATCCAATATATATACATATAGAGAGAGGATTTGTTGACACTAAGTATAAATTGTTAATTAGACTCACACTATATCTAAACCACTAATAAAAATAAAGCTTACTGATGTATTTTGAAAAAATTAATTAGATAATTTTAATTAATTAAATAATTTGATTTAATTTAATTGATTATTTGATTTATTTAACTTTTGACTTTAATTATTT
>PYAF01000229.1:883563-897868 GCA_007407185.1 Glycine tomentella
GTAAGTAAATAATTATTAAAGTAATAATTTAATAATTATTAGGTTTTATGTGATTTAAATTAGCTGAATTTAATTAATTACTTATTGAATAATCTTTTATCATAAGAAGATTTATATTATAAATTTAATTATAAAATTTATTAAAATACATTAGATAAATTATTATAAGTTATTGAAATTCATTAAAGAAAAATTATTTTAATAAATTGAAACGTCCCATATGCATTTGGTTCATTAACATTCATTTATGACCGTTAAGCGCAGTAATTAATTAAAACTAATCAATTCGAAAGCAATAAATAAAATAACGTCATCAAACGCCATCAACAATAACATCTTTATATTATGTATTGTAATTACACACATCATACAACCAGAGGACCAAAATAAGCCATATACATATATCTCAATAAATGTATCGCAACAATGGTTGTACAAAAATAAGGTATTCTATACCATGTCCTCTCTCAACATATATCAATATCTCTCAGGATAAATATATATACAACCAAAATGTGCATCTTCCCCTCAGGGGTACAAATACAAGTATAACAAAAGAAATGAGCCAACATGCTCTCAAAATATATGCCTAAGGTTCATATAGAACCATATCCCTACTCGGGCCTCTTGCCCTGTGATCCACCGTCTGCTCTCTGAGCATCACTTGCAAAAATATAATCTTACACAGGGTGAGATACAATCTCAGTAAACTCAGGGTTCTTGGAGGTCTCTCCTCCCCCTAGTTTACTTCCATGACATATAGTATCAAAATTGGCATCACACCATCTAGCCATCATGGCTTTCAAAACACATCACATGTATATCACAACACAGGTGTCATTGTGTTGGACGCTACCAACATCAGGAATGCAACACAAATATAGCATATATATATATATATATATATATATCACATATAACGTTGTCTGAGAAAGATCATCCACTAAAGAACACATTCTCTCAGGACTTTCCGCATCATTGCATGAGAAAGATCATCCACTTAGGGACACATTCTCTCAAGACTCTGCACACATTGCCTGAGAAAGATCATCCACTTAAGGTACATTCCCTCAGGACTTTATGTCCATGCCTGAGAAAGATCATCCACTGAATGACACATTCTCTCAGGACATTACCCATACATATATGGCACTTCCAAGAGAAGATCATCCACTTAAGGACACATTTCCAAAAGAAGTCCATAAGTAATCTATTCTCCTGGTCAGAGAATCTCACCAATCCACACAATATATCATCACAGTGTACATTGTATACATGTTCTCAATAAAAGCAGTAACACACAATTTCAATACCACATGCATCATGACATACAATAATCATCACTCTCTCGGAGTATGGTGGAACACAATCAAGAGAAAATACTCTCAAGAACGAAGAGCTTACCTGCTCTAAAAGCTACACCAGTTCTCCCAGCCTCGTGGTCACAGCCACCAATAACCTCTGTGTCAAGCCCTACATAAAGGTATACAAATAATCAATAACGGTTCTCAATTGTTAGAATGAAAAGAAATGTTATTCTTTTCCATATAAACCTCTTTTCTAAGCCATAAGGACTAGTCACCTAATTGGTGACTTACAGACCTCTAACAGGATTTATCTCGGCCTAACCAAGGCACTAGAGTCTCCCCAAGACTCTGCATCAACCTATTCAAAGAGTTCAATACTCTATCTATGTCACATTTCAATGATTATCAAGGTGGTTAAAACGGTTACTTCAACACATATTCACCGTTTATATAGTCTCCTAAACACATCTTGTGAAGACACCAAGGCTCATACACATCATAATATCATCAATCTAACCAACATTCTTCCAATACATACATTTCTCAGAACCAAATTCCAAAGTTCATAAAATTAATATTTCAAGACTAAACCTTCATCACAATAACCTCCTAAGCATACTTTTCCAAAGGACCCAAACCTAATTTCAGCTCTAACTCAAATGGGTCACTATTCATCTCAAGAAAAAATTCTCAAATAATCGGTAAAACTTGTGTTTCTTACCTCTAAAATGAAAAGGAAGGCTAGAGGACAACTTCTCCAAGCTTGAATGTCTTTAAAACACCTTCTTTCCCCTCTAAACTCAAACTTTGTGAAGTTCCCTAGAGAAAACGATCTCTCCGTTTGATGGTTTTCAAGGAAAATGGAAGTTGGAATCTAGCTCATTGAGTGATTTCCTTCAACTTTCATGTTGAAAGTGAAGTGTTCTGGTCAATGAATGAGTGATTATGAAGTTTTCCAAGCTTATCAATGGCAGAAAACGAAGAAGGAAGAAGAGAGTGAAGCTTTTTCTCACAAAACGTTCAAATGGGCCTTTTATAGTGACCCTGTTCGTGTCCTTGCGCTAATGGCCCTATTGGCGTCAAATTCCAGAGGTCTGGACGTGTTCCTAGCGCTAATCACGCCACTCTGACGCTAACCGCCCCAGATTCCAGAAAGAAATAACCTTCTAGTACATTCTGGCGCCACTTCTGGTGCTAACGGTGCCACATCTGACGCTATCCTCACCGAGAACTAGAAGCCTCACCAATTTTATTTTTTTTAAGCCTTGGTTTTTATATAAATCACACCAAAAAATTATTAAAATAAATGTAAAAAACTCAAAATAATCATATACTACATTTATATAGTTAAATAAATTCCTCGTAAGCTGTTGTTAATGACTATAATTAGTTCAGATCCTGCTAATGTCACTCCTATCCTATCACAAGAAACTTGCCTCTTTCCTTTGTCATGTGAGAGTTGCTGAAATTAATTTTATTTATAAAATATTAAAAATACTTGTTAGTTATTTAAGTATATAATTGTTGGAAAAAATTTATAATTAAAACGATTTAATTAATTTATTAATTTTAAAAATAAATGGTTAATCACAAAAAAACATGTCGAAATTAATATAATTATATATATATATATATATATTCAATTTACTATGGGAAAATTTGTAAAGTATTTTGTCAATAATTTCTATAAATAACTAAAGCAAAAAGTTAAATTGATTAAATAATCAATTAAATCAAAACAAATGATATAATTGATTGATTAAAATTAAGTAATTTATTATTAAAAAAGTATTATAAACCGCAAATACTAACGATTTGGATTTATTGTAAATCTTTACACTTACGTCTAATGTCAACACTACAGAAAAAATTGGTACATATTTTGTTGGAAATTTTTTATTTAGCGACGATTTTTTTTCAACGAAATATATTTCTTCAAAAATGTTTGAGTTAGCGATGGATTTTACATGTAGAATATATTTTGTCGAAAATATTTGAGTTAGCGACGGATTTTACAGACTAAATATATTCTATCGGAAATATTTGAATTATATATCAAATTCTTTATTTTGTATTTATAAACTCTCTTTACTTTGCATTTATTCGATTGGGCATGCTTTTCACTTTTATTGATATTTTTAATATTTTCTATAAAATAATAAAATTTATTTAAAAATGTAAAAAATGATTTTGTAAATTAAATATTTTAAATTAGTTCCAAATTTTTTTATAAAATCACTTTAAATAAATTCATTTACACTAAAGACGAATCCAAAAATAGGTAAGTGAACAGTTGATAAGTAAATAAAGGCTTTTTTTTTTTCAATCATGTGTCAAGAAGTAAATATGATTGATTGAAAAAAGTATTTGATGTATAATGATTGATGGAAACCCAATAAGGTCCAATATGACTTTAGTGTAACAGATACACTAAACAAAATTTATTAATTAATTAAAAGTTACTAGTGTGTATTCTCGTGTGATACACATGTTGATAAATTAATATTTTTTTTCATTTTATAAAAATGAATTTAAGATTAAATATATTTTTTAAAAATAGTCAAATTAATTATATTATGAGAGAAAGTCATGCACTTTTATATATATATATATATATATATATATATATATATATATAAATGTGTATTATACTCTAATCTTTTTTTAGGATATCACTTTTATTTTGAGATACCACTATCATTTTACTATGTAAAAGAGTCAATGTCAAGTTTTTTTTTTAATTTCATATATTTCCTTTTTAAGCTCCTTTTTTAATTATCTTGTATAAAAATAATTATTAAATAATATATTGATAAAGTTTAAAATAATTTAAGAAAAATTAATGAAAATAATTGAGTTATAATTAAGATAGGAAAAATTAATAAAAATAATTAAATTATAATTTTCGATTAGGGGATCGAAATAGTCTTAGGTTCTATTTGGCCCAGCTTTTGTTGGGCTTTAAAAGTTACTTATAAGTTAAAGTAAAAAATTATAACTTGAAAAATTAAGTATAAATTGTTACCAAATGCAGATTGAGAGGTTCCAATCAAAAAGTATGAGATTGATCTTGTCTGTGTTGCATAAAGGAATTAAACTTCTAGCCTAGCAAGAATAATCATTTGTTTGGTACAAGTCATTTTTTGTAATTAATTTGATTTGACATGGTTCATGTATTCAAGGTTTTCAATTGCATACTTAATAATTCTTAGTTTTTGTATGTTGTCTCTTGAATCCACTCATTTGATTCATGATTATGTCATAAGTTTAACATGAAAGTCACTTCAATACAATAAATATCTAAATATGAGACATGTCTTTTGTTTTACTTTTCATACTTTAGTTTTTAATAGTAGTTTACCATAACATCTATTTAAAGCTTGGAACATCTTGATGTTTACATTTCTGCCATTTATAATTTGCCTGCATGCATTTTGAAGTTTATAGGTTTAATTTCTACTAATAACTTTATAATTTTATAACTTTTTTATTTTTGCTAAAATAGTTTCAAAATATAATAATAATAATTCCCACCTTCAATTTAAAGGTAATTGTGATTTGTTTTACTGTGATTTGTTTTTTAGTATATTAATTAATTAAATTTTACAATACCTAATAGCTAAAGCGCACCCATCACTCCTCACTCTCACTCGGCACTGTGGCGCACACACAAAACCTAAAGCTTATATTTCTCAGTCACTCACTTGGCAAAAAAGAAGCGACGACGGTCTGCATCGTTGGTGCTTCATAGACGATAGCGACATTGGCGGAGGACATGGTTCTCGTTGCTCTGGAGTTCGCATCAGGCAGAGCAAAGCAGTTTCTCTGCATTGCGCTGGGACGCAAAGCCCTTGCAATCAGCACCATAATGCAGTCGCATACCTCAGAGATGCCACCACAATTAGGTTTGTGTCTCTTTTGTTTGACTCTCTTATTGAACTTTGCTTCTTTCTTTTGTGGTTGGGGCAAATACCTTTCTAAATGCAGGTCGTTATTGTTGTTTTTGTTAGAGTTTTGAGCATTTTGTATTTTGATTCATATTTGTTGGGAGCTGAGAGTTGAATATGATTTTGACGGGTTTGTAAACTAAATTGTTGGGGTCTTGGGATATTTGTGTGTTTGTTAGTATGAAATTGGCACTTTCTAATTCTGACATTTTTTTAATTATCAATTACAAGTTTTTGGTAGGTATTTGTGTCAATTATCTATTATAACGTATGGTAAAAAGGTGGTCACCATTTATTATGGCCTCAATTTCTGCGCAAGTTTCTGACTTTTATAAGTGATCAAATGTAGAAAGTCCAGCAAAAGCTGCACTTGAGGAATCATCCCACATGTTTGAGAATCGTGGTGTCCAGATGCTAGGGCAAATAAGGCATGGTTCGTGCCGTTCTCAAGCTATCTTATTTAAAGTATTATTAGATACTGTAGGTCTTGAAAGTAGACTTATCTTTGTCACCACCTCAAGATCCTAGAATTTTCGTTACTTGCTAGTGTTGTAATTTTCTTAAAGTGATAAACAAAAAGGAAATGAAGAGGAAAAAAAGTTTTTCCTTACTCTTTTTCCTGTCCTTGTTGGTGATTATCTTTGTCACCTTGTCTATAGTTTCTGTGGAAGCAAGGAAGACAAACATCAAGAAAAAAAATTCACAAACGTCACAAAGTTGGTCACACTCGAGGGTCACATTCTCCATGCCTAGTGCCAACCCCTCAAGGGAGCCACCTTTGATGTTTTGTCTTTTGGCGCCAAGGGAAATGGAGTTTCTCATAAAGAAAGAGATATTAAGACATTAAAGACAAATTAGTGAGTTTTAATTGCTAGAGTTATAACATGCATTGTCCAAAATGTTTATATAAATCAGACACTTCTAGCTGCATGGAATGGTGCATGTAAAGTTGTTGGTGCTATGGTAAAAATTCCAGCACAACTCAAGTTCCTCATCAAACCTGTTACTTTACAAGGCCCTTGTATGCATGACATTACTCTTCAGGTTCTCTTTCACTTCTCATTCTTTTATTGGTTTTAAGTAGTACATCTTGTTTGGATAAGTTTCTCTATAACCTTTTTTTATTCGTAGGAATCAAAAATATGTACCAAGAAGTTTATAATACTTACATATCCTACTTAATCAACTAAGTTAAACCGTTTGATTATCTATAAGTATTTATAGGGGAAAAAATAAAAATAAAAATGAAATAAACTTGTTTCAAAAACAAAAATTAGCTTATTCATAAATAAAAATAAGTTTTTAGAGAAACTGATATAAGTTTTTAGAGAAAATTTTTACAAATTAACTTATGAATTACTATTAGCTTATAAAATAATATTATTTTGTTTTCTTTTTCTTTTTCTACAAGTACTTATAAAAAAGTTTATTCCAACATAACTTAATTAGTCTCAAAATAATAGTTTGCAAGAGATTTAGAATAAAAAGTATAATTTGTATTTGCATAGCATAATATACACACACACACAAACAATATCTTATGTGGCATTTTGAAAGTTGTATGTTTAACATGTTAGTGCAAATTAAATTCTAATAGATGGATGGAACTCTGTTGGCACCTCCTGAAGCATATACCTGGCCAAAATCCAGTTTGTTTCAGTGGATAAATTTCAAGTGGGTGCAGAACTTCACCATCAAAGGTTCTGGCACTGTTGATGGCCTAGGCTATAACTGGTGGAGCTCCTCTGAATTTTATTACATACAAGTAAAATTACCAGAAAATATCAAATTCAAGAATATGTGATAAAGTTAATAAAATTTTCAAACACAAGTAACTCACTTTGTATTCATGATGAATTCTTGCAGAAGAAGAGCTACTCCAAACATATTCCTGGCATGAAACCAACCATAAGATTTTGTCTGACAGTCCAACATACTAATTTGTTTCTGATTTTGTTTAGTCTAAGAATAGTTTGGATAAACTTCTCAGTAAACATTTTGAAAAAAATTGATTGGGATTTAACAATATGGATTACCAATAAGGACTAACCTTGGGAAGATTATATATGTATTTTTCTGGGATGTCTATTTCTGCAAAAACACTATCGTTTATTGTCATGGCAGCCTTATGAATTTGATTAGCACAATCCTTTTTCTCTATTTGGTGGTTTCTTTACTTGTCAAAGAGGCCACCAGGAAGAACACAAGGAACTGACAGCCACCATTTGTCATCTTTCCTTGGAACAATTTATCGGAATGAGGCTCTGCATAATCAACTTAAATTCCCTGGTATGTTCTCTGCATACCAAAATTCAATGTCCTAGAAATTATCTAATATTTCCTGGAAACAATGTTATGTTAATAGTTTTAGTAACAAGAAGTGTTGATAACTGAGATATTACAAGCAAGAAGCAATTGGGATTTGTCTAACTATGAGCATTTGTCAAGCTTCTACAGTGCATGAAGGTTTACATATATATCTGAATAAGGACAGGACATTATGAATTAAAATTGTATAATTAAATTAATATAAAGTCAAATTTATTATTAAAAAAATGGAGAAACCAAATTGACAAAATACTAGTACACTCCTCACTTTAGAAAAATCAAATCCATAACTTACTCTCTTTGCATATGCTTGCAGGACATCTTTGCTGGTGGAATTGATGCATTAGCAGCTACCATAAATTGGGCAATGGCATAGAGCCAAAGATGATAAGAGATCCAAGAGTGATGAAAAAAGCACAAATTGAGGTGACAGAGATATTCAATATCAAAGGAAGGGTTGATGAAAGTTGCATGCATTGTGGCTAGCATGCTAGTTAATTCTGTTACGAGTCTTGTAATTGAAATCAACTCGAACCCTTTGTCGAGTTGGTCTATTATATATACTAATTATTTTATT
The DNA here is from genome assembly GCA_007407185.1 of Glycine tomentella. Lineage (NCBI taxonomy): Eukaryota > Viridiplantae > Streptophyta > Magnoliopsida > Fabales > Fabaceae > Glycine > Glycine tomentella. Next base: position 891,723 of record PYAF01000229.1, read on the forward strand.
TCCCTCTATCAATGTTACTATAAGGCTCTTTTTGCAATAATTAATAGTAGTGTGGGTGTGATTTGGTGTTTGAAAAAGGGTGGTTTGAAAGTAAGTTTAATGAAACACTACTGACAAGGTTTGAATGAGTCTTTCCTTTCAGACTTTAAACCAAGTAAACGCGAGTTCACCCCTTTTGTGTAAAATATGGTGAATAAATTTGTTGTACATAACTAGCATTCTCCATAAATATTTGTACACGAACATATAGTTGAAGTACTTGTTTCCAAGTAAATTATAAGCTATGTGGGTTCAGTGACTATAAGTATATATGTTTGCTGGTGCCATGTGAATAATGTAGATTTTGTGCAGGAATAAGGCATTCTTGTAATCTTTGGTTTGTTAGAATTATATGCATTGAGTAGTTTATGAATCTTGGATAAGTTGAATTCATAATTAATTGATGTGATTGTGGTAGTAAACACGATGACTTAATTTTTTGTGATATGCAATTGTGTTTTTGCTATGTGAATGATGGATGAATTCCTAGAATAACTCTGAGTTATTAATTGTTGGTAGCTGAATTAGCGAATGTGTGAATAAAGATTGATTGTATTGAAAGAGTTGTTTGTTAGGTAATTTTCGATGGATTGATCTATGAGAAATTATCGACTAATTTTTCCGTCAAATTCATGACGAATATATCCGTGGGAAATTACCAATGAAAAAATCCATCGGTAATTTCCGACATAACTTACTGACAAACAACAAAAATTTATCGACTAAATTTCCTACGTCCATTTTATCAATAAATTTTTATTTGTCAGAAATCCATCAGAAATGTTAAGTTACTAACGATTTTGGATGTTAGTGATGAATTTTGAATATTAGCGACAAATTGTATCCGTTGGAAATATCAATTTCTTTTTTGTAGTGCAACAAGTGTCATGTCTCTCAGGATTAATGCTTGAGGCTATGTGAAACATCCAAAAGTAAATTAATTAGGCATATTGCGCTCACGATTTTCAAGCTCAGTCAATATTTAAGGGACTGTAATCTATTGTAATAGATCAATCGAGGCAGACCTTTGACCTTAGGCCCTATATTAATATCATCTCAGTTAGGACTGGTGGATATTGAATAGCAAGAAGTGATCCCATTAATCACACTAAGTCACGGAGAGGAGAGTGTAAAAGGATTTCTCGTGAACTCCTTAGCATGCTTCCACGTACATGAATATATATATATATACATACATATATATATATATATATATATATATATATCATAAGCAAAATAGGAAGACAGTTTTTTTTTAACTTTGTATTGTTTTTTTATAATAATACATGGTTTTGGAATAGTCAGAATATCTAAATGTTTAATGCAGTATTGCCTAATGACAATGACTGATTTGTATTATGTGCATGTGTTGAAAATATGCATGGTTAGGTGTGAGTTGGGAGGAAGCCACGAAAGCTATAGTCGCATTAATAACCGCATTGACGAGCTGACCGAATTCAATTTTTTTATTCAGGATTAGAGATTATGAGTGTGGGTGTTTTTCAATTTTCAATTTTGGATCAGAAATTAATTTTGTTTGTAATGTATGATTGTTATTAATCTAACAGAAATTTTCTCACAATAAAAATTAAATACAGATTCATTAGTTAAATAGATTATTCCTAAACCATATATTTAATTAAGAAAATAAAATAATTATCATCAGATATTTAATAAAATAAAATAAAAACAAATTCTTAGAAAATCAAATACCTGGGAAATCGAGGCTTTCAATCGCTCTATTTTCTATGTATTCATCCATTTATTCCGAAACAGTTGGCTAGATTAACGTAATGCTAACAAGTCATGTGAGGTTGGTGATGTATCCCTTAACGAGTGCAAATACCTCTTTTCATGGAATGCCACTGAACCTTACCGTTTTCTACCCTTTTTGCTTTTTTCAACTCAATGTGACCTTGTGGTATATGGAAAGTTTCCATGAAACGTAGCATGCCAAAGCTCAAGTTTAATTTTCAAAACTTTTAGGTAAACCAATTGAACTCGTTTAAAATATTCTGGTATTTAAAGTAAATTAGTAATTAATGTAAACCCAACCCGTTGACCATATGTCATCTTTCCCCTGTGCATGCGCTACGTATACGTTAGGTTCCAATTGAGACCACATATCCGATGCCAACCACATTGATTCAAATCTTGCTCCCTATGTTCGCCAATCGTCCCTTAGGTTACGAGAAATTATTATTCGATCCACGATTATTACATCAGTTATGATCCCGACTAATAATCGTATAACACGTGGAAAATCAAACTCACTAATAATATATATGACTATGATTAACGGTCTTATCCTTTAACATAATGAGATAAAATTTAAAATCCTCCTTAATCCTGATCCTGATCCTGATCCTGAACGGATACTCTTCTAGTTATCCTTCACATGTTCTCTAATTCAGCAGTTTCACTAGATCTTGAATGTGTCGGGAATAATCACTATGCAACATAGAATTGCTAAAGAAGCAATATATATATATATATATATATATATATATATATATATATATATATATATATATGTTCATCTGTAGTGCATGGGCCGGGGCTTCCTGATCTTAAATCATATATATTTTTTTTCATTTAAAAAATGCAACATGGATAAACACTTGATGTTAGTTATCTAGCCTAATTTAAATAAACGTCTTATAAAAATAAATGCTTGTTTGGAACTGCACTTCTTACCCATAAAATCATGTCAATTATGTGAAATAGGTTAAAGCTTGAACTAAGAGCTTCCACTTTGATGCAAAAAACCGCATCATGGATGCAGAAACAAACACACCATAAATTTGGTATGATTGATAGATAATCATACTTAACAAGTATATGATCAGGGATTTGATCTTCTAGTTCATATATTTGAAAAAACATTTGTTAATAGATGTTATTTCCTTAAATGAATCTTGGTGCTTTAAGGAAATAATCTTGACTTTTAGCATATAGATAGACCAACTAAGTTCGAAAAAATAATAGTTTAATCCAAGAAAAAATGTATATAGGAAGACAACTTAGAATATAAATACATCCTAGTTTTGATTACAAAACAGTCATATAATACACAAATCACACGTACTTGATATAGATACATCAACAATTGGGAGGAACTTAAAATGTAACTCTCAAACTAAGATTAATCCCACAACAGGCGCAAAAAAAATGAAACTTATGGAGATACCTCAAAGTGTACAGAGGTTAAAAAAAAAATACATTGACAATTTTGAAATATCCGTGTACCAAGCTCAGTACTAAAGATCGACTTAAGCTTTTTTTAATTTTCTCGGCACCAAGTTTCTTTTGTTTGTTCATTGATTGTGTGACATCTGTATTTGTTTGGTTTGGCAAAAGCATTGATAAAAGTAAACTAAAGCAAACCAAATGATTTTAATCAGTTTGATGTTCTTTTTCCTTTTCAAGTCAGACCTAAACCGGCGCTTCTCCATGCACCCTTTTCCCCCCTGAAGTTTCACTTGGATTTTATTCAAATGAAGGTACACTATTGAACCAAACGGTTGGTGTGCCATTTTACGTTTCACAACTTAAAGGAAGAAACGTAGAGAGAATTAAGAAGATTTGCTGCGTTAGAGTAATTAACAACATGACATGCTTGTATCTTAAGGGAACGGTTGGTTGTTTTATGCTCAATATAGAAGCTGTAATCGAGTAGCAAGTGCATTTTTTCCCGTACACGAGGGGGCTAAAAGCCCAAGCTAAAATCCACGAAACCTAATGTTATAATAGCAATCACTTATAATAAAATCATGTATTATTTATAAACATTTTCTCCTCTCAATCCATCAAGACACCTTATTACAAGGATAAAATCATGACAATTAACTGAGCATATAAATAGCAAATACTTCAAATACAGGATCTTAATGATGCTGCTTGCAGATTTGAGATCAAAGACAAATATTGAAATTTTTAAGAAAAAATACCCACACTATTCAACCAATGAACTAGGTCTCTTTAGTAAAACCTATAATTAATGTATCAGTGATCAATATGCATAATAGAAGAAAAAAAAAAACCTTTGGTGTGAAAAATAAAATATTATAAATTATTGATTTTTCTATAATGTGAAAAGCTGTACAGATTAAACTTGATTAGTCATCCACTTCTAATTAATTTTGACCAGCTAATATTTACGATTCTTTAAATAAAAAATATTTCTCCTGTTTTTTAATCTTTAGTTTAACTTCCCTGAATTTTATTTTATGGCTGGTTGCATTGTTTTTTTTTTTCCCATATACTTTATTCTATAGTGACATAAGAGAATGTATTGCTCTTGATTGAACGGAGAAAAAATAGATGTCAAACAAGGTAAGCATTCTTCCGTTCCGTGTAATAAAGTTTTGTAGGTTTTCATTTAGGGGGAGTTACCAATTAAACACCCCCTTAGTGGAGTTTGATAGAAGGAAAACTTTTAGTTTATCAGGAATGTTAAATTGAATAATTAAATTTTTTATATTTGATATGCATTTATTAAAAAAATATTGCCAATAAACTATGATTCCAAGAATCAATTTTAACTTACTTTCTCAAAAAAAGAATTCATCAAGTGGTCGGAAATCCAACTTTCCTGAATTCAAGGAAAGTTTTATTTATCTAAAATAACCATATTAATGATTGTCAGAAAATATATTAGTACTAATCAAATGTTTTTAATGATTTACATAACTTATCATTCTCAAATTCTCATGAGACACGGATTTTGAATTTCGAAGCTGAAAAGATAAAAAAAATCTTTTTATGTTATTATGCTTTTCGAAAATAATTTCTCTAAATTAGTTAATAGGGAGAAAAAAAAACGTTCAATTTTTTTGTTGCGAGTCTTTGAAAGAAAAAGACGCGTAAGCTTCAAAAAGTGAGAATCCGGTAGTCATTATTTTCTGTGGAAAGAGAGAGATTAGAACATGGTGAATTTATCTATAAAATAAATAAGAGAAATATAATAATTTTTTCAAAGAATTATGATCAATTAGTCTGGTTAAAATTAATTAAAAGTAGGTGATAAATAAGACTTAACCATAGAAATTTTTTATCTAAGAAAAACACCTTTGGAATCTTACGAATAGAAAAATCAAAAGAAATATTATTTGTTGTATGCTTATTAGTTACTTCTACCGGACTTGTCTCAGTCTCTTATACGGTAATTATTATAGGGAGCAAGACTGAACCTAAACTTTTACTCATATACACGAATAACGTAATTGATCAAGTAAAGCTTAATTCAAACTAGATTTTAAACACGTATGATGTATGGGTTCGGTTAAATTATATATTTTTTATATTTATATTTATATTTATATTTATTATTTATATAAAATACGTACAATAATAAAACTAATTTATAAATTGTTTATTAGCATATTAAATATAATAATATTAAATTTAGAAAGATAATTAATTATATTTTTAGTTGAGGATATGTTGTCTTAGAAAAATATTAAACCTAAAGAAAATCACTGTGATTTGTTATTTTTCCAATTAATAATAATGATGTAATATTCTAAAAGAAAATAATGATACAATACTTGTATGAAATTTATAAATTAAAAAATATAATAAATGTATATTTATAGCTATTTAAATTGTAATATTCATTTTGTTACTACGAATATTATGTTTATATGTACTTGAATTTTGTGTAAATGTTTTATTGCAAAAAATAAAATTTTATTTATAAATGATATTTTGATAATTTTGAAGATACTGATTTTAATTATATGATATTATTTAATTTTGAATTGGTTAATCTCATTATAACTTAAATTAAATTCTCTCTGTCAATGCAATGGGTTATTATTATTGTTGTTGTTTAATTTTAATTTCATTAGTTATATTTTAAAGTTATTAATCTATAGTTGCTTAAAAGAATGTTTATTTATAAAACATTATTATGTGACAAAAAATTATATCTTATAATTTAATTATTATACATATTATTTATCTATAAGATATATTATTGATATAAGTTACTATTATTTTTTAATAATTTTACATGTTAGTTTTCATACGCTAATATTTGTTTCATTAAATCCAAAAAGACAATATTATTAATTATAATAATAAAAATTATACTATTAATGCAT
>PYAF01000229.1:905235-921118 GCA_007407185.1 Glycine tomentella
AGTGAAAAATCTTAACTATATATCAAGGTTGAAAATTTAATTAATGAAAGAAATCTTTTTGTTTATTTAAAAAATTTCCCTAAACTAAATGTAACTCTAATGGTTTGAGAGTGAACCAATATAAAAAAATATTTGTAGCATTTTTTTCTTAGATCTCTTAAACTATATTAGATTATTCTTTTAGCAATTGGGATTGAATTATTACATTTTATTATAAATGTGTTGGGGAAAGAAAAAAATGATTTCAAAAGAATTTGTCTCAACTTTTGTCGAAAACTTTAAATAATCAATAATTTTTAACTAATTAATGTGTGTAGTTTTACTCTTGGTATGTTTTTGAAAAAATAAAGTCAATATGATTAAAAAAATTAAAAAGTACAATTCAACACATTTTCATATGATGAGTGCCTATTTGATCCCAAAGTCTACATGTGATGAAATCCAAAGGATGCTTAACTCATGTTGGTGGGGTGCAAATGGACGAAGAATTAAGTGGATGTCTTCGGATTGATTATATATAAGTAAAGAAGATGGTGGTATGAATTTTCCAAACATTCATAGCTTTAATCTGGCTATGCTTGGGAAACAAGGGTGAAATTTTATTTTTAACCCCAATGTTATGGTTTTTCAACTCTTCAAAACTAAATACTTCCATTTAGGGGTTTTCTAGATTTCAATATTGGTAGTAATTAATCATAGTTTTATCTGGCGTAGCATTTGGAGTTCCTAGGATGTGCTAAGTCTTGTCATGAGATGGAGGATAGGAGACGGTGAAGGAATTAATGTATGGCAGAAACCTTGGATTAGAGGAGCATCTAATAATTATGTTGGGTTTTCTCCTCATTTGATCGAGTATGAAGTTATTAAGTGTCATAGATTTGTTAATACAAGGGACAAAAGAGTGGGATTCAGTTTTCCTCCACTTATTGTTTCCCAACAACATTGTGGATATCATTACTCAAATGTATATTCCTGATGGTGTGATAAATTTGGTGATAGACTATGAGTAGTATAAGGTTGAAGGAGATTAGAAGTGTATGTGGGATCTAAAAGTGCCTATAAAAATTTGTGTTTCTATGGAAAGCTTGCCACGACTATTTGCCAACTCATATTAGATTACAAGCAAAAGGTTTTTCTTGCCCAACTACTTGTGTTTTCTATTCTGATGCTATTGAGAATTGTTAACATGATTTTTTGACATGCCCAACGAGTGTGAGCATTTGGTAACAACATGGATTATGGAGTGTTATTGATTTATCTATGCAAATGGTGGTCAACTTCAAGAATCTGATATTTTTTTGTTGGCATCTTTAAATGATTAAAAACAGTGTTGTTTGTAATGATTTTATGAAGTATTTGTTTGGTCAAGAAGAAATAATTGGCTTTGGAGGAATGTGGAGGACAAAGGAGATGCAGTATTGATGCGTGCAAAAGTTTCACTAGTAGATTGGATAACTTCTCAAGTTGTTATAAAAGAAATGTGCCATAATTCAGATCAACGAGAAATTGTTCATTAGCTTGATTAAACCTCCAATTGGTGCATTAAAATGCAATACAGATGCATCTTTTTTCAATAATAATAGCCTTATGGAATATGAAGCTTGTGTTAGAGATAATTTGGCCCAATTTGTAGCTGCAACAACTAATTTTGTTCCAACATCAATATCAGTCTTGAGGGAGAAGCTTATGCCCTCCAAAAGGCTTTACTATGACTTGTTCAACTCAATTTACATTCAGTTAATATTGAACTGGATTATAAATTGGTGGCAAATCAGATCAATAATGAGGATGAAGACATTTTAGAGTGCAAGATTATTCTTAGCCAAATTAAAACTTTGCTTAGAATATATACTACATACATTATACATTTTGTTAAAAGATAGGCCTATGGAGTAGCCCATACTCTTGCTAGGAACTCTACTAGTTTTCCTCAAGCTTAATCTTTTCCTGTAACGCCTCATTGTATTAATCACATTATTGAAATAGAAATGATCTGATTTCTTGTTGTAAAAAACATTCATTTTTTATATTTTATATTTTTACCTTTCAATAAAATAATTTTCATAACAACACTAAGTTTTGACTAACTAAAAAGAATATCACATTTATGACTCATTTAGTTCATCAAATTATAACACAAATAATAACATAAAGTTGAAGACTAAACAAAAATATTTACATAGTTTATTCTTCTTCTTATTATTATTATTAAAATTATTTATTACTCTCATTATTATTGTTATTATTAATGATATCCTTATTATTATGGTCATCTTTCATTATTAATAGTAAAAAAAAATCATTTATAAGTTAAATGATATTACATTAATATAAGCTAAAACAAAATAAAAAAAGCATTATGACTTATAGATCTTACCCTTTCTCCAATAACATTGGTTCCATTAAATGCTGAAAGGAGTAAAAAACACAAAACAAAACATCTTCAACTAGGTGCATTAATAAACAAAATATTCAAATGACCTATCAAATGAAAAAGATGGATTAATAAGGTTAAGTTTTAGCTTACGTAAAGTAAGGACGCCAGAGTCTGTAATGTAGTCATGATATGAACTTCTAGGTATATTAGAAGCAAAAAGTGTAGTGTAGTGATTGATGCCCACAAAATCTAGTGAACCTTTAAGAAGACTAGCTTGGGATTTAGAAAATTTTGGTAGTCTATTCCCTACTCTACTTCTCATTGAAGTTGGATAATCTCCAAAAACCAATGGGTCTAAAAACCTGCGAAGGAAATCAACCACTTTGATTTATTTATAAAAAAAAAACATAAGCTCAAAAGCCAACAAAAGAAAAATCAAGAATATGCATCCATCAATGTTGCTTTTATTCTTGGTAAATGATCGATTTTATTTTTGATCTCTAATAAAAAATTGTTAGTCCTTAATAAATTTGAAATTTTTATTTTGGTCCCTAAAGCGTTATTATAACAGCTTTATTAAAATACTAGCTAAACAAACTTAGGGACAGAAAATAAGATTTAAATTTATCAAGGGTTAACAATAAATTCTTTTATTAAGAAATGAAAATAAAATCTAAACATTTATCATAAACCAAAAACATATTTAAGTCAATTTTTAACATACAAGAATTTACACGTTATTTACCATCCCAGTTGAAAATCTAAGGCCCGCTGAGTTGCTTCAATATCCTCCTTTGAACTTGTTGCTGGCTCTAACCACGTAACATCCAAAGATATTCCAACAGATCCACCTTGTATTTTCTGTAAAAGAATATCATAATTAGTTCTCAATTCTAACAATTGTACATTAAACGTGAAGAGAGTACACGTATGAAAATTTACACTTGCACATACCTAGATAAAAAAATAAGACGACATTTTTATTTTTATTTACTTTTAAGTTAAAATCTAATTTTGTTTCACATTTTCTTAATTTTTTGAAAGAATGAAAATAATAAATATAATTTAAAATTGAAATTAAAATGACATAAATATAGTTATGATTTTATAAATTAAAATATATTTTAAAAAAAAGAATACTTTAGTATTTAGTGAAACTTCAAAATGTATGGAAAATACAATTTGTATATTTAAATTTTATCAATATTTTGCTTACTTTAGAAATTTCATTCTACTCACATTTTTATTAGTGTCCCAATTATAATATAATTATTAAAAAAGCAATTGTATTACTCTCCTCATTTAATTCGGCAAGTATTTATTACATTTAATATTTTTTTTCTTATTTTACCTTGTACTTTTGCCTATAAACATCTGCTACTATTGCATGAGAAATAAGGACATTATGAGCCACAATATAAGGTTCTGCAGAGTTTCCATTCCCACATATAGAGCATCGACCAGGAGCTGCAAGTCCAAGATCATATCCCATCATAGCAAATATATGTGGCTCATTGAAAGTGATCCAATGTTTCACTCTATCTCCAAATTTCTGAAAACATATTTCAGCATACGTTGCAAAGTCTTTTCTGTTGCATACAAATGCAAAATATTCATATGTCACTTCTATTTTATTACTATAAATTATAATAATTTTGTGAAGTTAAGCAAAGTTAATAATATAAATGAAATTCCATACATGACCAAAGAGCTAAGCCATCCATTATACTTGTCTTCCAAGGCTTGGGGTAAGTCCGAGTGGTAGAGAGTCACATACGGTTCAATTCCTACAAATATATTAGACTCTCCAAAAGTGTGTATGTATACAAATAAATCCATGTTTTACATAAAATAATGACATTTTTGCTCCTACTTATATTAATCTACTTTCAAATTTCTTCATTTATTCTTTTTATTTCAAGGGAGTGATAAAGGTCTTTGGATCTCTCATTAACATATCAATAATTTGTTTAGTATAGATTATGCAAAAATCTTTTGATGACAACTTAATGTTATTGACATATATAGATAAAACACTTATGTACGAATAATTTGTATTTGGCTATAGAAAACATAATTTATTTTTCAAAGAAGAAAACATAATTTATGATCACATTACAATAATGAAATTTACCTTTGGCTAGTAAAGCATTGATGAGTTTGTTATAGTGATCTATTCCTACTTGATTAATGTCTCCTGTTCCATCTGACACATTAAAATTCATGGTTAGAGTATTTCTTCATTCAATTTTGTAATTTATGTTTTTTTAAATTCAATATTTAACATAATCATAATTTTCAAGGTTAATACAAAATATTAAATTAACTTAAATAATAATTTTATATAATAACTAAATAGAAGAATTGCTTGAAAGTCAATTGAATATGCGAGAAATGGTAAGGTGATCAACAAGGAGTAAAATGGGAAATGATTTCTTATGTAATATAAATTTTGTGTAATAGGAAGCCTTACTAGGAAAAATTCGAGACCATGAAATTGAAAACCTATAAGCATCCATTCCCATCTCTTTCATGAGTTGGACATCTTCCTAAGTGCAAAACAATCCAAGATTTACATGTAAAATACTTAAAATAAATTATTAAAACATTAATATATATTCGAGATATATGAATTTCTTTACATGACCATCTAATGCAAGATATTATCTTAAAATAATGTCTACAAATTGTTTCACAAAACACCATACAACAATAATATCAAAATAATAAACAAATTCATTAATAGTAAATATTAAGTTGTTATTTTTATGAAAATACATCTAAAAGAAAATCAAGAATCATATATATATCTCAATTTTTTTATAACATAAGATGCATTTAATATAGTTTTTCCATTAAAAAAAATATCTATAAAGAACACATGACATAATAACAAATAGATGAATCACTTGAATGCTTTGTAATTTTGAATTACCATCTTCTAAATGTCAAAATCACAATAAAACAACATAATATATGTTACTTGGAAATCTAACATCTCCACATTATTGGATATTCCTTGTTCATTATTGTTATAATATTTTCAAGGTTTAAAATATTTAATCTTAATTACCTAATCATAGTTTTAGAAAAACATTATGTATGTATATTTCATAAATGTGAAAGAAAACTTATGTTTAGAGCATTTTGGAAAAGAATTATATTATTCCATTTCAAATATTTTTATGATAAAAAAGGTGTTTGCAAAATAACCTAGATGTTTGGGAACACAACTTAAATTTAGAAAAAGCTTTCTTAAAAAATGTTGTCCTTTTTAATATTAAAATTTGTAATTTATGATAATTTTCTAACAACTTATTTTTCCTTTCAATTATTTTTATACTCTTTTACTATTAAAAATATGGTATTTGTGACATCTAAAATTAATTATTTTCAATTTTTCAACAAACTTATCCAAACAAATATTGATTTTAATTATAATTTATTATACAAATAATCTATTATTGAAATAATAGAAATTTTCACATGTCCCTATAACATCCCCAAAAGTAGGTCAATATCAATAATAAATACGCTAAAATATGTTTTTTGTCTTAATAAATATGAAAATGTTTAGAATTCATCCCTGTAAAATTTTCAGTATGTTTTTTGTCCTCACAAAATTGAAATTTGTTATTTTTTTAAGCAAGGTTTGGATATCCAAACCTATGTTAACCGATATAAAAAATCACATTTTGCATCAGTTATATGTATAATCGATGTAAAAAGTCATCATCATAAGTTTGGACTTACTCAAACCTACGTCCAAACCAAAAACTAATACATTTCAATTTTGTGAGGACGAAAAACCTATTAAAAAATTTTCAAAGGCAAATTTCAAGCATTTTCATATTTATGAAGATAAAAAAATATTTTAGCCTAATAAATAAGTATACATTTAATGTTGGCTTAATGAATACTCTATAGATTATTACATGTTAGGTTGTAATATAAAAGTTTGACAAATCAAAGTTAGAATGAATGAGGAAGGTCCATGAGGCCCAATTAGGAATTATAACCCACTTAAGCCATAAAATCCCTTATCCCACCTCTTATTACACGTAACACATTCTGGAAGGAGAAGTGGAGAGAAGAGAAAAGTAGGAAAATGAAGAGAAGAACTAGAGATCTACTCACACCCACACTCTTGAGCACATTGTGATTGTTTCCCTACATCTTCCTTCTCCTTGTTGATCTTGCTATGTTGTGGTTTGATTGTGGGTTTGAATCTTGACCATATCCTATGGAAAGTTGGAAATTTTCATAGATGTGCATTATTTTTGTGTTGTATGTAGTTGGTTTGATGATTAGGAATATGTAGAGTTGTTATTGGATCTTTGTTGGTGCTTTGGGCTGTTTGAGAGACCACTAATGGCCTCGTGCAATTTAATTTTACAAAAATTGCAAGTTGCAGGATTGTCGCTTGGGCTAAGGTTTCCCTTTATGCACTAAGCCCAAGGATCTCCAAAGAACAAGTCTAGATGCAGTGTAGACTAAACCTGCCCTTCGCATGCTAGGCCCAAGGACCTCTATGAAAAAGTTTGGGTGCAACATGGGCTAAGCATGCCCTTCATTTGTTGAGCCCAGGGACCTCCAGAGAACAAGTTTGGATCCCAAAGTAAGCTAACTTTTCCCTTTGGGTGCAACGTGGGCTAAGCTCCCCCTTTGTGTGCTAAGCCTAAGGACCTCCAGAGAGCAAGTATGAATCCCTTACACTAGAGCAATAAGCACGAGTGAGTGTGTTTATCATGAGGGTCTTGTGTGTTGAGCTTGATATGGTTGTGCTTAACTTGGGACCCTTGGAACAAGATAAGACTAGTTTGTTTAAACTTATTTGTTAAAAAAACACTTATTGCAATAAAATAAATAGTAGTTTTCTTCTTATTTTGATAAGAAATTTCTATCTGCTTATTATATAAGCACTTTTTTAAAAAGACTTATTTAAAAATTTAAAAAAATAGACCCATAGTGTGTTTAGCTCATTTCCATTCACATAATCAATGTTTTTACTTTTTATGTATCACATGATTGCTTGAGGATATGCACAAATACATGAATGTTAAAGGGTCCCCACTAGGGAAAGGAGGAAAGTAACTCCTCTGGATTTCATTGGAGGGCAAAAAGTTTTTAAGTATATAGACATGCAAAAGATTTGAGGTACCCCTTTTGATGATAGGCGGGATTCCATCACTTCCTATTTCCAAAGAAGTGGTAAAAGGTCCTTCGAACAGGAGGAGGATATAAATGAGGTCATAGCATAAGAACAAGGAGACAATGAAAGCAATAATGGTAAGCTTGCAAAAGTTTATGTTTATGTTATGCCAATGTTAAAGTAAAGTCATATGTTATAATGCATCCATTGGGTATATAAGCTTAAGGTTGCATGTTTAGCACTTATTGAAACATTGTCTCATTAGTCTAGTTGTATTTTCCATATTGAACAGGTACTAAAGGAGGGGAACATGATGGCTGTGAAAATATTGATGTTTTGATAATTTTGTATCTTTAGACTAGCTTTTGAAAGACTTCTATGTACTATTTAGCTATAAGGTTCGTATGTTTGGAAAACGCCCTTTTATTTGTATATGATCAAGTTCCATCTCAAAAGTAAGATGACTAGTTTAAATGGTTTGGAATAGCATATGGTTTGGGTTTCCGAATGTTGCATATAATCAAAGAGTAAATATTTTACATAGTGACATATTTTAATTATTTTTATTGGAACGTGACCTTAGCAAATATTCAAATTTTATCAAGTAATCATTTTTTTGAATATTGTTTTTTATAGAATGTTTTGAATAATGATGATTTTTAAAAAGTTAATTGGATTGCCCAACAAAATGATAAGCTTCATTATCGTGGATTTTAGAGTTTACAATAGTAACTTATGCAATAGTTATGCTTAGGATGAATTATGATATTTGTTTAACTAAATAAATAATTATATATTAATTCATTTATAACATTAAATTTTCTTAAATATTATTATGAAGATAACAAAACTCAAAATGCATTCTTAGCTTTGTTCAAGGAGATTATGATTAAAAGTATAGCTTTTAAAAAAGTTAAGTAAAAATTTCATGGTAATTTAGCCACCATCGAAATCCATCTTACATCATAACGATGATATTGATTCACTGCAATGTCAGCATTACTCCCATCTTGTATCTTTCCTGTAACATGCAAGCGAAATTTAGTAACATACACCAAAAGAAAAATTGTGTTTCTTATCTTTGATATTAGTTGCATTTATAAGTTTATTACTATATTTTCAAAATCCATAGTGAGAATTTATATCATTTTCTTATAACACGATTATTCCTTTCTGCAGAATCACAAGAAAATGGATAGATTTTATTCAAATTATTTAGCCTTCTTAAGAACTTACCAGATGAATGTGAAAAAGTATCCCACATAGATGGGCCCCTTCCGTCTTCTTTTACTGCCCCTTCGTACTATGACAAAATCAACAATATTTTTTATTCAACAAATATGTAAATATGCACATACAAAAAAATTATATGCAAATAATTATAACAATTTATGTTTTTGATTTTATAACTTTAAACTCACAATGACAAGTGTTATATTGTACATAATTTGATGACAAATAAGATACATATATAAACATTAAATTAAAAGCATGAATTTAAATTTTATTACTAAAATACTTATCGCATTAATAAACTTAAGTAGCTAAGAGATACATTAATGTAGGTTATTAACATAATTGTTAAAACTAGATCAAATTAACCAATCAGAAACTAGTATGGTGAATGGTTTATTTAGAACAAAAAATTAAGGATAGGACTCCTCTAAAGTAGTGTAGCTTGCAAGTGCACTCATCTCAATCCTTTATTATTTTAAACGGTTTATATTTTTACACCTTATATAAAATTGTCACTTAAATTTAGCTTTTAAAAAATATCATTAAACAAAATAAAAACAATTTATGCCCCACGCTTCACCTTCATTGTCATCATCATGTCTTGTTTTTGTACTTGATTGATTTTGACGAACCACAACCTGAACTTGCTTTCTGATGTCACCCAACGCCAGTTCTTCTGGCTCATCCACTCCATGATGGAACACTGCATCTACTGCACATGCCCGATCCAATGCTCCACCCTTTCTGCCCAACGCATAAAATTGTTTTTTGTTTTTATCATAATGATTTTTTAAACTAAACCTAGTTGCCTCCTTGCTTTGTTTGTAGACATCCATGGAGAATCTGATCGTGAACGCTCAAATGATGTTTTCTGTTTTTTTATTTTATTTTAATAATATTTTTAAAAAAATTTATTGAGAAGTAAAAATCTAAACCGTATAAGTAACAAAAGGTTGAGAAAAGTGCACTGTACCCCTACAGTGCAAACTGCACTTTAGAGGAGCACGTTCCAAAAATTAAACCTAAAATGAAGTAGTGAAAAATCAAATGAAGAGGTTAAAAATGATAAAATCGAGGAAAACTGATAGTTCATTCTTCCCTTTGTGACATCATATTATTAGTTGATCAACAGCTTAAAACATAATATTTTTGAGTAAGTAAATTACATTCGTAGTGGGTGTTTTATTTAAATTTTATTTGATATTTTTTTTATCCTATAAAAAATCTCTTAATTATTTATAATTTAACAGAAAGAAGATTCTTTTAATGAAATTTTATGTTTAAAATACTCTCATTTTCTTCCTCTCAACCTGAAAATATTTTAAGACTTTATTTTTTTTTATTCTCTAATTGGACGTGAATCCAACTTTTTGTTACATGTGAATCCACCTTCTTGGTACACAGTGTTAGCATCCTTCTTTCTTTTTCTTTTTCCTCTATTTTTTAGTTCAATTTTTTTTTCTCTGATTGAATACAGTCGTTTGCTTTAAATTAGTGTTTTGCTCTTGCATTTGTGTTCCTGTGATCCCAAACATCAACACTATTTTAATAAGTAATAATAAACAAATGATTTTCAGTTCAACCATTGTATTTCATGTGGTCGCAAATATCAATACTATTTTAATCAACAATAATAAACAAATGATTTTAAATATTATAAGTGGTCTCAAACTAGTCCCCTATTAAAACTCCATTTAAAAATAGACAACAATAAACAATCAAAATTAAATAAATATTCTTAAAAAGTAATTCATATACAAGATCCAATAGTCACTTACAAGCATAACCCTAGTGTGAACAGAAATCGTGAAACAGGAAGAAAAACAAAGGCACAGTGGAGAACTCGCGAACTGGAAGAGAAACAATGGAAAACTCGTGAAGTCGAAGAAGAACGGTAAAGAACTCGCAAATGGTGAAGAGGAATGGAATGTCAACATCGTGAGAGGAAGAGGAACTCGCACCCCGTGAACGCTAAAGAAGAACTCGCCAACAAGAAGAAGATTAACAGTACTCGTGAATGAAGAAGAGGAATGGAATGTGAAACCTAAATTCTGAAACTAATTGAGGGGATAATTTTGGATTTTACAATTAAAATATAAGGACATTTTAGTCTACTTACATATTTTAATTGACATCAGTTAATGACGTTAACAGAAGAATGTCAAAGTAATGTGAAAAAAGGGAGAGATATTAAATGAAATTTAAGCAAAACAAGAGATACGACTGTAATTTACTGTAATAGTTTGTAACAAAAAATATATGATTGTTTTATTAGATTTATTGATAATATGATAAATAAATGAAATATTAACATTATTATTACATCAACAGTGGATGACACTAAAAATAATAGTGTTTAAAGAACTAAAACAATACACATCTTATTTTATAGGATCAAAAAGTTATTTAAAAAAAACAAACTACAATAATGCAATCTGAATATTGCAGAGAAAGGTACTAACTTGAAAAGCTGAAGCAGCAGTGCCGAAAACAAAACCTTTGGGAAAGCTTTGCCTATTGATCTCTGATAGGCATATTTGAATCTGAAAAATCACATTCACAACCACTACTGTTGCAACAATACCTCTTCTCAACAACATGGTTTCTGTGTAATGAACAATTAACAAAGAAGAATGAGGGTCTAATTAGTTTATACTGTTTCTTTATATAGTAAATTAAATTATTAAGTTCCCTGATTTTGCTTGGCCGCCCAATATATTCCCTCTTAATCTATTTTCTAGGACATAACGACCTTGCCGTATAGTATAGTACTATATTCACTAAAGGTAAACAAAGTATTCGTACATTGTTTGTATCAATGGAATAATGCAATAAACTTTAAATTCATTTTTTTTTGTGGAAATGTCTATTTCTATTTATCTGTTATTTTTAAAGATTAAAAATAATATTAATTTTTAGTTTCTTAATAATATCATCATCTTTACTGTTATTAAGAAAGAGAGAAAATTTAATAGCGTAAATAACCTTAGCGTGATAAATAAGAAAGATATAGCACGTACTAAATGAAATAAATAGTTTTGGTGCAAATAAAATATTTGTTTTTATCTTTTAATCTATGCATTATAACAACATATATAAAAAGATAAAAGAGTATTAGACTTCAGTATATATTTTCCAGATTTATCAAATTGGACTATTTCAAAATATTTGACATTTAAAAATAATAATAATTATTTTCGAAATATACTTTTATTTAATTTTAGTATCTCACCTAAATCTTTAATTAATTTATAACTACACTTCAACTCTTTTTTTATAAAGATATGCTAATCAAAGACGTCATCATGGAAAATACATCATTTTTTTTTGGAATATTAGACCATGCATATTTCAAATAAAATTGTCTCCAAGAAAGAAAGGATACTTATAAAAAATAAAATAAACAATAAATAGAGTCATAAAAAAATGCCGATTCCATCCCGCATTCCACAAATTGGAGGGACAAAATAACTAAAAAGAGGCTACCACCTAACATCTCAAACATCAATCTATATTGAAACAAAAAAACTACTTAATTAAATTCAAATAATAATTACCTAGTTGATCCTTTTGCTTATGACTACTAGATAACAAGAGTTTAAATCTAAGTGTTTACACTTAGCAGGTGATTTGTCCTCCTCTCTGCCTTGAAACGAGGAGAATTTTTCTTTAAATAACACCAAGAAACAAACTAGATCGTTAAAAACAGAAGTTTTGATTGAAATTAATATTTTTTTGTTCCTATAATTTGTAGTCTGAGTTTGGGGTTTTTTTTTATATATAAAAAAAGCTTCTAAAGGATAATTTCCTTTGACAAACAAGGATATAATTAATCTAACTGGTCAATTTTCTTAGTAATTATATCATATATAATTGTCTTAACCCACAATGTGTGATGCAATTAATAAGAAACTTGAGCCCTTTAAATATGTGTTAAGAGTTCCATCCTGATTGTGTGAATAGAAAAACACACCTGAAGAGAGATATTTTTTCTTAACTAGTACTTTATGTTTTTGGAAGAATAATCTTATGACTTTTAACTTTGAGGATACCTTGTTGTTAAAATGTCATAGTTATCTTAAGATGCCAGGACAAAAATTGCTACTAAATTTTACAAATTTTATCAATGGTTGGGGTTACTAGAAAAGCTCTTGTAATTCCAAAAGATAGTATTTTGTCCTGTATGCATTTTTTTTACTCGTTGTCTCATATGTAATTGCTCTGAGAAATAATTAGATATAAATTAAGTTTAAATTGGTGTGCTGGATAAATAATAAATGTTTCATTTTTTAAAATAATAAGTGTGTTTCTTATTGTTTATATAATTAAAATTTTAATAAAATATATTTATTCAATTATAAATTATCGTATATAATAAATTTTATTTTATTTTTTTGAAATGAAGAGGGCAACGCGCCCCTACAAAAATCAATTAAAACCCAACAGGGAAAACAATTGAAGAAACATAAGCCTCAAAAGCCAAAGCAATAAAAGACAAAACAACATAAATGAAAACTCTCAAGTCCTAAGTAAGAGACATCCCATAATTTGCTAGCTTGTCTGCAATTGAGTTTAAACTGCCCATGGGAAGGGTGCACCCATTTGGCCCAAACGATCAAAATCAACTACCTGCAGCATACTTTTAGCAATAGCATCCACTCGAACCAGTGCCCTCACCATAACTTCATGAGGTTGCGAATCTGAGGTTTTTGAACATGAAAGAATTGCTACACCTGCCATAGGACATCCAAAGCTACTACAAAAATTTGATCCCAACACCTTCCATCAACTTTGGAAACATCACGCAAATTCGAGAGTAACCAACTCGAAGAAGTTTGATTAAAAAACACTTGACGTTTCGCCGCAGGCAAAAGCAAATACCAAACAGCTCGAGCAATGGGACACTCTGAATACATGAACCACATTCTCAACATCTCCCCCACACCTTCAGCATGATAAACCATTAGTCAAATGTCTAGCATGCCTCACATCATTAGTCATCAAGGCATTGACAGCTAGCTCCCAAAGAAACGTTGTTTGAACCCTCTCAGACCTATTCCAATTCTAGACTTCCACAATCAAGGGGTCCTTATCAACCTGGAAACCACGAGTTATACTACAATAAGCTGAAGAAACTGAGAACTCACCATTTGGAGCACCCTTCCATGACACAGAATTTGACCCTCTCATCGCGTTTGGGGGAGGAATAGCTCGAATGGAATCCAAGCTAGATGCTGGGAAGTAAGAACTGATCAACTGAAAATTCCAATCCCCATTCTCCCCATGCCAACAAAATCACTAACCTTCCCAGAAAGATTATCTTAAGGCACATTCCCCGTAGCAACATTAATTAAATTCCCATGACCAGGAATCCAAGAATAATTTAAGAAACCAACCGAATTTTCATCACCAATGTTCCAAGATATCATATTCTGAACTTGGTTTTGTCCCAGCTTCTGCAAACCCCCCTTCACAAATTTATTAACTTTTATGATACTTACTTTAGAACTTATATCAAGGATGATTTTTTTAATTGAATGATAATATAATGTTTTTTTTTGTTAACAATGCATCAAAAATAAAGATTGTCAATATAAAAAAGAGCAAATTACATAAATACTTCCTCAAGTTTGCGCATATTACACGCGCATCCGCTTTATATTTGACCCCTACACAAACATCCATTATCCTTTAAGAGAATTTTTATGACAAAAAACTCTCATCTTCTCCCTACCAACAATTAAATTATACATTTTAGGAGTTCTTCATGTCTTTGTTGGTTTTTGTTTGATTTATGTTGGTCAAATCGATTTCTTCATAACCTTGTTTGATTTCTTCATGCCTTCATGAGTTGTTGATTATGGGTCGTAAATTTCATTTGCATTCAGTTTGACGCAAATCGCACTTTGTCTCATAGTTAGATGCATTTTTTTTGTTCTTTACTGTATCTATTTGGTGCATTTTCTGGGTTAAAGGTTTCCATTGTGGATTGTTAGATGTTGTTATTTGATGTTAGGTGTTGTTGTTGTTGTTGTTCATTGTTTCCCAAATTCAGAATAATATATCATTGTGTTTTTGTTTTAAGGTTTTAGTTTGTTCCTTGTAGGGTGTTTGACAAAATGTCTTATTCAAGGTTTGCATCTTCTGACAGTGTTAGTTTGGGGGGGGGGGGTATTTGTGAAACACCAAAAAAAATATTGTGTGTGTGGATCACTAATGGAAATAAAATGTAGCGGAATCATAGCCAATCTGAATCGTTATTTTATACTTTTAATAGATTCAATTGGGTTGAAAAAAAATTTGAAGATGAATATGATAAGTTAAAGATGGAGATGGAACGCCATGAAGATGGATATGGAACACATGAAATAGGAATTTGCACGAATGAAGATAAAGCTGTTAGTTTTAGAAGGAAATTGTGAATGGTTGAAAGGAAATCTTGCACATTCACTATATTGATTGTAACTGTTGTTGCTATTTTAGTTATAGTTAGTATCTTTAAGTAAGTATTGTTAGATGGTTGTGTTGATTCAAGTGAAGCCAAGCATCAATGAATAAGGATCAAGCTTCAAGAGTTTTGTGCTTTCAACATGCTTGAAGGAAAAGTTCCATGAAAAGCTTGAAGACCAATTTGATTAATGTAAAAGGAAGTGTATGATCTGATAATCCAATTGTGCATATCATGCATTATTCATTCATCTAGGATTGTTAGATTAAACGGATTAATTAAAGGCAAGTCATAAGTAAGGCATTTAAAAAGCAAAGTTTTTGGAAAAATGAAACCTTATTGCATTAATCGATTACAAGGCTAGTGACATCGATTATTTTGTTCTTCGTGCCTTTCAGAAAACAAAGCAAGAACATTGTAATCGATTACATATCGAATTAATCGATTACTTAGGCTTTTTATGAGAAATGAAACTCTCTGGCTTAATCGATTACAGAAATTGGTAATCGATTACATGCATGCTTAGGAAAACATGGCCTACTGACTTAATCGATTACACATCGTGATAATCGATTACAAAGTGCATTTAGAAAAACATACTGACTGGTTTAATCGATTACTTCACGGAATAATCGATTATATTGTTCTTTGTCAAAACCCAGAATGCATC
>PYAF01000229.1:921218-936872 GCA_007407185.1 Glycine tomentella
ACACATCGTGATAATCGATTACAAAGTGCATTTAGAAAAACATACTGACTGGTTTAATCGATTACTTCACGGAATAATCGATTATATTGTTCTTTGTCAAAACCCAGAATGCATCAAGATCATCTTAATCGATTACATATCGTTTTAATCGATTACATGATTTATTTTGAAAAACTTGTGCCTCTGTCTTAATCGATTAAGTATCAGAATAATCGATTAAATGGTTCGTTCTTGAAACTCAGTTCATATCTTAAACATTTTAATTGATTACTATCTTGATTTAATCGATTACATATACGAAATAATCGATTACTGGAACGTGTTTAATCGATTATTTTCAGTTAAAAAGCTGTTATAAATAGAACCTCTCAGGCCGAGGTTTGTGACTTTTGAGTATTTTGAGAATTACGAAGTGTAAGCATTCACAAACATTGTGAGCCTTCATTAGTAACATTTCTGAGTTTCTAAACACATTGAGGCTTCACAAATTTGCATGGTTTTTTGAATCAAGAAGGTGAAGCTTCATTGTTCATTCAAAGCATAAAGAAAGGAATGCATTGAGTTGGTAATCTGTCATTCAATCTGTTTGAATCATTCATGTGCATGCATTCTTGGATTATCAGGTGATATCTTTCCTTATTCTTTGAAGGTGTAAAACTGTTCTTTGAATTTCTGTAAAGATTAGTCTATTGTAAATGAGTTTCTTGCAAGGTTAGAGATAGTGTTTCTCTAAGGACAGCTGAGTAGTGTTCTCAGTGTGGGTTTTGGTCTCTAAGGGTCTAATAGGGTTTTAGACTTCTGAACTTTATCTAGGGTTGATAAAGAGAGACTTGTAATTGCTTGTAAGGATATTTTTGCAATAGTGGAACTCTACTCTAGTGTTGAGTGGAAGAACTGGATGTAGTTTCATAGTGTTTGAAGTGAACCAGTATAAAAATTTGTGGCTAGTCTTTCTTCTCACCTATTCATCTTTTAATTGCTTTGTTTGTGAATCAATTTCATTGCACAAAAAGTTATACTCTGTTTTCTATTCTTCTTGAAAAAGGAATTTGATTGAATATTGATTCTTGGTATTAGAAAATTTTTAAAAGTGATAAAGATCCTGTGGTGAAACTCTGATTTTAAATTTTTAATTTACCAAGATTCAACCAATTCACCCCCCTCTTAGTTGATTTGAAGTATTCTCTTCATTTTCAGGTTGTTTAAAATGAATTGATGTTGTACTGTTTATTTTAGGTTGTTACTAAGTGAGTTTCTATTAAGAATGTTAGTTAGTGTGCCATAGTAATGTTAAGGATTTTTGGAATGAAAATTATTTCCATGTGAATGCAGTTTTATATTTTCATTTCTCTCATTCTTCATTGTCATTGTCATTCTCATTCCCAAAATTAAGGATTCAATAGGTACACAAATCATTCTTCATTCTTATTCTTCATGTTATATTCAAAATACTAAGAATAAATTCATAACTAATCATAAAATTGGACTATTGGATAAAGACAATCAATTCATAAGAAAGTAATCCATTTGTCTCAATTTCATTCATAACATAATAATAGAGACAATCATAAATAAACCACACTCTTAATTGGCCTACTATTGTGTATCTTCAAAATAAAGTTGTCCCAAAAAATTAAAAACAAAGCCTTGTTTAATATCTAGTACAATAAGCTTGTTTTTCATAAAAACAACCCCTACACATGAAGTTGTTTGGCAAAACACAGGCATATACTTAAAAAGAGTCTCCCATAAAAAAACATTACATTATATCAAACCATATTCTAATTCCTATTAAGTCTTCTGGCTCTCGGTTTTTGTATTTTTCTCTTCTTTGAACCTTTATTCGTGTCAGTATTTCCTTATTGGTTGGAAGATTGAGGTGCCCCTTGTGTATTTGTTTGTGATTTCTGTCAGAGGAATTAAAAATTGGGTTAGTTTGCAAATAATTTATAGCTTGGTTAGAGGAACACTAGAACTGGTTTAAGAATACCTGAAAGGTAACTCTAGATTATTGGGTTAAAGGAACACTATAATTTGTTGGTTCAATTCCAGCCACTGTTGTGACTTCAAAATTTATTTCCTTACAAAATAAATAAAAAAAGTTATTATTAGTAACACAGGTAATATAAAGTTTTAAAAAGTGTAAATTTACAAACCTTCTTTTCTTGTTTTTCCTAGTGGATCCCTTTGGCAACCCCTACTATTGTGGCCAAATTCCTTGTAAGTGGAAAAACAAATGGTGTGTTACCTTTTAGCTTGTTGTGTGCCTAATAACCCTTCAACCTCACTCTTTCTTTGAGTCATCCTAGGCCTACCAAGAAGTCTTTTTAGATTAGGTGGATTAATTAGTGGATGTTCATTTATGTTGTCCACATCTATATCAGGCATTGGATGAATAATTTCAATATAGGCCTCCATCCACATGGTAGATGTGAATAACTTGTCATAGAAGTTCTCCACATTGTCTCTTTTATAAGCTATACAAGAACAAACATGTTTGCATGACAAGCCCGATATCTTCCAAAAATTATAGCATGTTTTTTTCAGTCAGCTTAACAACAAAGTTGTTGAATCCATCCTTCACTTGGAATTCATCCCTTCCAACATATATTACTATACAATATCTTCTATATTACATTGTTTTGTCTACAATAACCTTGATACAAGGAGACAACATAGAGTGAGTGGCAGTTGCCTTATCATACCTTTTATGAAATATGGCCATCATCCTAGTAATAATAGATTGCAACATGGATAATATTGTTTTGCTCTTGTCATCATAGTGTAGCTAACATGAGGATCATACAGTAACAACCTTCCAGCTTCTCAGCAATCCAAGTAGAGTTTTCCTCTAAGTTCTTGGTTGTTCTAATCAATTGTCCCTACTTCCATATGACTATATATGATAAGTTATTTTGTCTACTACTGGAGATACATGGATCCTCCTGATACAATCAAGAGCATTACACTCATAATTCACCCTACTCCATTCATTTTTAAGCCTCTTCAATTCAAACCCTTCTTGTATAAAATAATCTTTAAGCACCTTCCTAAAATGGTCTATACTAACAAACAACTACCCAATAGCAAAACGGATCGTCCCATCCTTATCCAATTCAAATTGTTTTCCCCTCAATCCCTTCTCTTAATAAATTCCTCCATGTCATAATCTGAATGCATAGCTCCAATACAAATAAGTTTTTCTTCAAAGTCACTCATGTCATCCGCATCACTCAATTCTTCATCCACACAAACATATTCACTGTCAATGTCAGATGAAGAACCTTCACTCAACCCTCGATAAGTCACAACAACATCACTTACATACACATCATCATCCTTAACTATAGGAACTCTTTATTTTCACACACATGTTCATTCACAACTTCATTCATACTATCATTTACAACTTCATTGACAACTACATTCACAACTTCATACATACTAGCAACAGGTGCAACTTCAATGAAAAGAGGTTCATGCCAAAACTCATCTTTATTTCTAGTCGCATACAAATGAATATAACTACTATTTGGATTCTCAACCTACATTAACATAACATCAGAATCATTAGCTAGAGGACGATAATTACCATTAGCACATAGAAACCACATAATGTAAGGATTACAAGTAGGCAAACCCAATTCAGCTGCAAAATTGTAGATGTCATCAATCGCATCTTAAAAGCCATACTTATCGGGATCCACATTGTTGACGTGACATGTTTACCCTCTCAATTCCACAAGATGGACCAAAAAATCTACATTATGTAGATTTGGACCCAAATATGGATGGTCTTCCATTCTGCTTCTTGCATGCCAACAACCAAATAATAAAATAGTCAAACAATGGTTCCATAATAGACCACTATAAAGACAAGCAATCAAAACAACAACAGTAAACCCAACAATGGTCCCCCAAAACAAAAAAGATACCCCATGAACTATAGTAAATCCAAAAATAATAGTGGTCCCTAACAACACAAGTGGTAACGTACAACAACAGTTGTCTCAAACAACAACAGTGGTACCCAACAACTATAGTTATCTCAAAAAACAAAAGTGGTCCACAACAACAGTAAAACCCACTCAAATCACATTAACCATAAAATTGAACTCTAGGGTTTAAATATAAGCATGAAACACACACCTTAACAAATTTGAACTTTCAATCTTGCACAGTTCAGGTCGAACCACAAGCAAACCAACACTGACCTACTCAAACCACTGGCCAAACACAATCGTCAAAGCTAACGCAAAAGCCGAACACCACCATGGAACCCGAAACAAAAGATAACCAAGCAGACGAATATTGTAAAACTCGAACCAATGCAGAAATCTACTTTTAACCTAAACAAACATACACAATCGCTATCAAAACCCTAGATTATGAAGATGGTGGCCATCGAACCTGAGATAGAACACAAACCCTAGCAGAACACATTTTGAGAGTTTTTGAACACGAAAGGGAGCAACAAAATGAGGGGCTTCAGAACTATGAAGGGTAATTTTGACCTTTCACAAACACACTAACAATATTAATTAAAGGATTCGATCAAGGGGTGCAAAAGAAATGCATTTTAAGAGAGGGGATGCATGTTTAATATGTAACACCCCGTATGCATCTGGTGTATTAACAATTAATTAATCAGATTTGTGCAGTAATTAATTTAATTAAAACCCACGGAAGCGATTACAAAACTTTATTTCTTGATTCATTATGTATGGTACGTACTTCAGTTAAATATACAAATTTCAACGCACTATAGCCAGCCTCATCAATCCAAAACAACATAAATAACGACAGATGTATCAATAATATCTCTACAGATAATATCAGGAGAAAAACCACAGGTATATACATATATATACATCATCTCAACCACCACTATGGCGATACAAAAGAATAGGCATTCATTGCCATGATCTCACAGATCACATCCTCACACGAGGCATACACAACATATAATGTCCATATACATAACAGAAACCACAACATGTGTACACACACATTTTCCCTCACAGGGGTACAAAAATACATCAACAAATACAAATGAGCCTCCAAGCTCTCAAAATGCTGCCAAGCAGCTACACAAGAATTGTCTCTACTGGGGCCTTCCGCTCTGAGACCTATCATCTCTGCCAGATGAATCACCTGCAAAAACATAATCCCCACACGGGGTGAGATACACATCTCAGTAAGCTCAGGGCTCTTGGAGGCTTCTCCTCCCCCTGGCTCAATTCCATGACACACCACATCAAAGGCATCACAATCACTAGGCCTCCCGGCCCTCACGACAATACATAGTCATCATCTAGCTCTAATGTATATCCGCGGTACTACGCCCGCCACAAGATGCATCATCATCAGCATCTGGGACTCTCAGTCCCCAGTGTGAGACCGGAACTCACACCCGTGCCATCCCATCGGGAGCTACCCCTTTACATATGGATGCACGTATATGCCACCTACGAGAATAGGCTTCAACCGCGATGAGACCACCTATTTCTCGGTCTTAAGGGATCATCATCACCCTTTACGTGAGCAAACCAAACTAGGAGGTGCGCTTTACTCCTAAGGAGATCCATATCTATCTAACTGGCCAGAAGATCTATTCAACAGATAATCATACACACAAAGCATAGAAGCATGCATACATATCATCATGAGAAAACTGTAACAACCAATTCAATGCACATGTATTATGTATGCAACCATCACTCCCTCGGAGTATGGTGGAACACAGGCAATGGGAAACATTCCCCAAGAGCGAAGAGCTTACCTAGCAACGCAGTGCTCTACTGTTCAATCCCAGCACGGTAGTCTACGCCACTGACACCCTTGGTGTCACGCCCTATATCAAGGCACACAGCAAAATCAACAACGGTTCTCAACCGTTAGAAAAGCATGAAACGCTATCTTGTTAAAACCCCTTAGTTCTCTATTTTAAGGTTATCAAAACAAATCACCTAAAAGACAACTCACAGACCCTCAGCAGGATCTATCTCAGCCTAACCAAGGCACTAGAGTCTCTAAAAGACTCTGCATCAACCAATTCAAAGGATTCCACTCTATATAGGCCAAAACTCAACGATTAACAACGTGGCTTAAACGATTACTTCACACAATTTCACCGTTTATATAGCCTTCTGAGCACATATTATACAAATATCTAGGATCATACATGTTCTACATTTACCAAAATAACCAACATTCTTCCTACACATGCATTTCTCAAAGCCAAAAACCAAAGTCCATGAAATCAATATTTCAAAGTTAATTCTTCATCACAACAACCTTCTAAGCATACTTTTCTAAAGGACCTGATAACACGTTGTCGACACGCACCAAAACAATTTTACTAAGCTAATTCTGTAGCACAGAGCTAACCTAAGTCGACTCAGAGACACAATCAACATGGTTCTAGCTTCAATTTATGAATAACAGTAAGGGGGAATTTTATCAAACAGTTCGTACGCGTAAGTAAAACTTGCAAAAACGTAAACTAAAATTAAAGAACAGTGCAGAAATTAACAAGATTATCAACAAGTGAGTAAAACAGATTAGAGAAGCATCAATCCAATTCACCAAACCAAACAATTCGAATCATCATCATTCTCAGAATTTTATCCTATCATGAACATCTATTCAATCTCATTAGAAGTTGTTCAATCGAATTAACCCCTAATTTAATTGAAACCACAACCCTAATTGAAATATCATCCAATTAATTCTGTGATTAATGTTCGAGATTGGAAATGAATCCATAACCTAATCCATTTTCAATCCTAAACATATTCATAATCATGAAAACAGAATAGCAATTGAAGAAGAAGATGAACATTCACATAGGATTCGAAATACTAAATCAGAACTCAAATTCTCCTTGTGCTTGGGTTGGATCCTTGAATTGATTGAGGATTTAGCCTTCCATGATCATCATCAGTGAAAGTCCCATGAAATGGTTGCACGAAAATGGAAGAACAGAAAAACGAAAATGAAGAACAATGAAGAACAAGCAAGAACAGTAGAGAGAAAATGAAGAACAAGGGTTTGATTCTAAAAACTAAAGGAATGAAAAATAAAACTTGTTTATTGAAATGTAAAGAGTGGTGCCCAAGTTTCACTAAAGTCACTAATATGTAGTGACTGAGTTCTGAAAACGAAATGGGCCATAAGCAAATCCAACAATCTAATTATTTGCTATTTACAACCATGAAAGTCAAATTCGCAGCCCAAAATTACAAGTGCAGAGGTGTAAACTTCCAAGCTTAAAATGACCCTCTAAATGACAGAATTGGCCTCGGGATATTTCTAACAAACTTGTAGATCTTTTCGTTATCTTTCCAGGGACTCCTAGAACACTCCATTCGGAGATCGGTAGCACCCTATAGGCCCTGCACAAGTCAGATACGTCAAGTGAGCAAAAATCTGAAAATACGAACAATTAGTAATTAAGCCCACTTACTTGCCTAGGCCCAAAAACTGAATTAGAATAGGAAAATAAAGGTCAAAGAGAGGTCAAATAAGCTAAGAAGGATAGAAAAATATTCAACTAAAAACCCTCTATCAGGATCCAAGCCTAATTCCAGCTTTAACTCAAATGGGTCACTATTCACTTCAAGAACAAATTCACAAATCAAACGGTAAAACTTGAGCTTCTTACCTCTAAAGCGACAAGAAAGGCTAGTGGAGAACCTTTCCAAGCTTGGGTGTCCGTGAATCGTCTCATTTCCCCGCCAAACTCAAGATTTGTGAAGTTTCCTAGAGAATGCGATCTCTCCGTTTGAAGGTTTTTAGGGAAAAGTGATGAAGGATTCTAGCTCAGAGGAGGATTTCCTACAAGTTTCATGTTGGGAGCTAAAGGTTTTGGCCAAAGAATGAAGAATTATGAAGCTCTTAAGGTTCAACAATGGCAGAAATGTTCAGTTGAGGAAGAAGGTGAAGCTTTGGGCCCCAAAATTGTGAGAAATGACCTTTTATAGTTGTCTTGCCCAAGTCCCCGCGCTGATCACGCCACTCTGGCGCCATCCGCGCCAAGTTCCAGTGAAAAACAAGCTTTCTGGAGCACTTCTGGCGCTAACCGCGCCACTCTCGCGCCAACTTGTAGTATATCTGGCGCTAACCACGCCACTTTGGCGCTACTGGAGCCAACTTTCAGCATCTGTGGCGCTAACCGTGTCACTCTTGCGCTACTGGCGCCAACTTGCAGTACCTGTGGCGCTACTCACGCCAATCTGGCGTTACTGGCGCCAACTTCCAGAAACTGTGGTGCTACTCGCTCACAATTGAATCTGACTACCCAAGTCGATCCTATTGGCAACGGGCAAACGACGCTTACGCGGGATCTCAGTGCCCTTCTCTTGCTCTTGAAAGAATAGAAGTTGAGTTCGAGTTGTTATCATGCAGGATCAGAAAAGTCAAAAGCCATACTAAGAGCCAGTGGACCTGCTCATGGGAGTCAGGCCGTCCAGCTCCAAAAAGAATTTTGAGGAGACCATTTGGGACGCCTTAGAGCAACCCCTAATATCTGACGAGCATGCCAGATTTTTTTTTTTTAAAAGCAAGGTTTATTATATAATATGTCCAAACTAAAGGGGTGTTTGTGTAATTTGTTCTATAAAAAATGTTATGTGAATAGTGCATCAAATTAAATTATATAACTAATGACCTAATTTTGTGTAAAAATTTCATTTAAGTCAACAAATAATACTGATTCAAGATCACGAGATTTAGAAGAAGAAAAATAAACACACTTTAAAGCATGTTAGATAACTCTATTTATAAGCACTTAGTTCACTTATCTAATCCTAAAACAATATCAACTCTTTCAATAGGAAGAAAATATAAAGGAACTAAAAAGTATGCCCTTGAATAGATAAAGCTACATAAGGACAAAGGTCTATATAGGGAAGAATGTAGAGCATCTTATAGCTCTCTGGTGTTGTCTATCTGGGTTTGAAGTTGGTCCAACAAGGAAGAAAGGGCTTGTAAAGCGTCATTCACCTCCTTCATCGTTCTAGAGGGCGCCATTGAGAACGAATCAATGAAAGCACCAAATAATACACTCTGCTAGGGTATGTATTATATTCTAATGAAAGACAAATAAGACAAACACAAAAATGGATAAAATATTCCTTTCCATCTGACAACAGTCAAAATACAAAGCTTAAATAATGTCTAGGACAGTACCACATATGAAAAGTGTCAATCCTAACCAAAATAGCTATCAACAACTATTAATAGCTTAATATTATTTAGGGTTAACTAAGTTTTTAGTCTCTAAAATTTTCAAAATTTGACTGTTAGTCCCTAAACAAAAGTTTGACTGATCAAGGTCTCTTAACTTGTTTCCATTAAGATTTTTAGTCCATCAGCTTTTGTTTGATCGGTCAAGGTTCTGAAACTTTTAGAAATTTTAGTTTTTAGTCTCTAAACAAAAGTTTGAACCCATTATTATTATTATTTATTTAATGAGATTTCAGATACTAAAAACCTTAATTAAAAATGAAGAGGGACATTGACCTATCAAACTTTGTTTAGGACTAAAAATTGAATTTCAAAAAAGTTGAGGGACCTTGACCAATCAAACTTTTGTTTAAAGGACTAAAAATCAAATTTCAAAAATGTTTAGGGACTAAAAACTTAGTTAACCCTATTATTTACAAAAGGCTAATGTTTAAAACTTGAAATAGGGAAAAAGCCACGTGGGTTGCCTCTTGTTTATGTTTGAACATCTTGAACCCTTTCCTCTACTTGGCCCGTAACAACATCTTTATAAGAAAACTCAAAACTGATAGTTCAATCCTAGTGGACAACATTTAGGATGAAGACAATAATGGAAGCATAAGGATGATGGGGAAGGCATATTCCCAGTTGGAGAATATAGGTAATGGGTTCATTATCCAAAACACCAATAAGCTGCTTTAAACTATGATTCCAAAGCAATATTGAGGTCGTGGAGGACACCCATAAGCTCGGCTTTAGTGGCATCCTCATGCCCATCAAAGGAAAAGAAGTTTGTGACCTAATTGCTATTACTGTCTCTAATAACACCATTAGAGCCAATAACTTTAGATTGCAGAATACAACAATCATCAAAATTCAACTTATGGCATTGTGTGGGAGGAGGAATCCATTTTTGAATGATAAGAGGGGTGTCACAAAGAATTTCCTTATCACCACTCTAAAGAAGGATATCATGATGTAAGAGATGGATGTTTCTCAACACATACGACAGCTGCCAATAATCCTCTTCAAAGATCATGTTATTCCTCCATTTCCAAATCCACCAAACAGTCGCTGAGAAGTGGGAACATGAACCCATTATCGCTCATCAAGTGAATCCGGATCCAATTCTTAAGATTATTGATAAGAAAATTGGAATGATTAGCAAACCCAAGGCATAGCCAAATTTCCTTGGCATGAGGGAAATCTCTCAAATAGTGAAGGACATCCTCATTACTGTAAGAGCAATGAGGCAAGAGGCATACGAGGAAAGATGCCTATTTCTCCTAGTAACATTAGTGGGTAGAGAATTATGCAAAATGAGACAGAACATCATTTTCCCTTTCTCAAGGATTCTAATCTTCCATAACCATTTAAAAAGAACATGAGGAATAGAAGGAGGGAGTTGCTTCCCTTGGAAGGCCAACCATTTATCAGTAGATGAGGGATAATATTTCCCATCACTCAAATGGGTCAAAGTCCATTTATCTGACATATTATGGACTATGGAAAGAGTGATTTTAATAAGCAGCTCCATAAAATTGCCAAGCACAATAGAATTAATAGGATCCTAGCTCCATCTCCCATCAATAAGAAGATCCTTCAAGCACAAATCCAAATCATACAAGTGAACAAAGGGAACTTTGTGACCCATCATGCCCTTAAGAGACCAATCATTTCATTGTTCCAAACAAAAGAGTTGCCATCTCTAAACCGAAATTGGTACCCCTCTAAGAGAATATCCTTAGCTTTGACCATGTCTTTCCACATATAAGAACTACCCTTAGTACAATTTTGGTTTAGAAAAGAATCTAGTATTGATATGATGTTTAAGGTAACTTTTTTTTTTTTTTAAAAAAAAACCCTATACTTATATTTATTCTTCAAAAATCATTTGAATTTTGAAGTTTAAATATATTTTTTATCCATGGAAATATTATCAATGTCAATTTTAGTTCTTATAAATTTTATTTATTTTATATTTTTAAAAAAGCGCATATTTTTAGTCTCGAATAAAGAAGTAAAACTATATTACTTTTAATAAATATAAAAGTTAAAAGTAAATAAAAAAATTATAGAAACTAAAATTAAAATTTGTAATATTTTGGTAAAACATATTGAAGAGGAGGACTATATAAAATTCCAAATTTCTCTAACCGAGACAAAAAAAACTTGCTAGAATTTCATTTGTAGCACTAATTGCGTAGAACTAGAGATGATAAAATGGATCCAGATCCTACATGTACATGTAAAAATATTCATAAGTGGGGAGAATAATTACCTGCTTATTGCTTATTGGGGTTCATGATGAAAATGGGTATATAGCCACACTTTTTTTCGTGGGGATGAGTGTAGGTACGGGTACTATAGTACCCACCTATCCCATCCTGCACATATATGTCACATATTTTATACAATAAAGTAATTAAAACATGTTGTTTAAGTAAATAATTTACATATACTTTTCTATAAAAAAATATGTTTTCCTAATTTTATGACTAACAATAATAATCTAATAGAAAGTAATGAATCATAATTCAACATCGTTATATTAAATTTATTTCTTATTCTATTTAAGAATATTGAAGTACTATTTACTTTTATGTATAAATTTATGATTTTGTTGAGAAGTTCTTTTAAGATTGATTTCCAATTGTGAACTATTTTGTATTATTTAGTGCTTCAAATTAGTAGTATAGATTTATACCTATTTAATGACTTTTGTAAATAATTATATTTTTAGTTATTTATTTATGACTTAAGTTTGGACAAATCATTGTTATATTTGTTTGTTTTTAATACTACTTCCTCTCCCATATATAAAAAAATAAAATGTAACATTTTTTGTCATAATTATGAAAAACATAAAGACTACTTTATTGTTAAATTTTATTTTTATCCCAAATTATGAGGTCTATTAATGATATGTTCTCATTTTTATATTAAAGTTATCTTTGAAAAATAATCACCTCTTAAATCGTTTAATGCCATGGATAGTCTTTGAATAAAATTAGAATTTATGACAAATTTATTACTTTAATCACATTAGACGAAGAAGACTGGCGACTATTAAAAGAAAGGGGAGTAAATGATGAAGACTAAAAATCCTTAAAAATTCACTTGGACTGTATTAAGGGACTGTGCTTGACAGGGGAAAACTTCTTTTTTTAGGTCTTGATGAATAAAATAATTTTTTTATATATAGGATCATAAATAATATTATATAAGGATGCTTTTAACATATTATATTTGAATAACTTAAATATAAATTTTCAATTTATTTATAATAATTTTTAATTAATATATTTTTAGATTTATTAACAGAATATAGAAATAGGACCCTACATACAACCCTACACATTGGCTTCCCTAGAACAAACAAAGAGAAGAAAACCCACGAACGCAACCTAGAACAAACAAAGCAGTTGAAGATGGAGCACGACGAAGACGAAGAGCCACCTCTTGCTGTTCAGATTCAAGGGAATGATGAATCCGTTTCTCAGCATTCTACTGTTGGGGTCACTCTCATCACCGGTTATCTTGGTTCGGGCAAGTCCACTGTAAGCTTTCTAAACCCTTTTCATGATTCACTCTAAATTTTCCATTTTTCTAGTTTTTGGCCATTTGGGTAGTTTAAAGTTGTGTGCTTTTTTACTTTGATTCTGTTTTGTTCTTGTTGTTGCTTGTTAGTACTAGTGTTTTGAAATGGTGATAGATGATGTTTTAGTGATTTATGGTGTGGAATTGTGATCTTATGACTGAATCATTGGCTTTCAGCTAGTGAATCATATTTTGAATTCGCAACACGGGAAGAGGATTGCTGTCATTTTAAATGAGTTTGGTGAGGAAATTGGCGTGGAAAGAGCGATGATCAATGAAGGAGAT
This sequence comes from Glycine tomentella, assembly GCA_007407185.1. NCBI lineage: Eukaryota > Viridiplantae > Streptophyta > Magnoliopsida > Fabales > Fabaceae > Glycine > Glycine tomentella. The sequence continues at coordinate 934,332 of PYAF01000229.1, forward strand.
AAGGGTGCACTGGTTGAAGAATGGGTTGAGCTTGCCAATGGGTGTATATGTTGCACAGTCAAGCATAGTTTGGTTCAAGCACTTGAGCAGCTTGTTCAGAGAAAGGAAAGGTAAAACATCAAAACACTTCAAATTCTGTGGTTAATTTGAGGAATGGAAAATTGAAGCAACAGTTATGCCAGTTAATGTTGCAGTGCACTTTCATCTAACCCCATTTTCATTTTATATCATGAATTGATGTGGTGTGAAGTAAAGTGGGTCCGCTTTGCTGCATATTTTGGAACAACTAAGCACTTTTTTTTTTATTTTTTTATTTTATTTATGTATTGTGTGTCCTTAGGCTTGACCATATATTGCTGGAAACCACTGGATTGGCAAATCCAGCTCCTTTGGCATCTGTTCTATGGTTGGATGAACAGTTGGAATCAGAAGTGAAGCTTGATTCCATTGTCACGGTAAGTATCTTTCTTGGGTGAGATTCACTTTAGTTTATTGTTTTTTGGCATGAATATTACTGTATTTTTCGATATGTTGTATTTTAACTAATTCTCTAGAATTTTCTGTATAACATGACATTTGTTTATAGTTGTTTTATTCCATGCCAAACTAAATGAAGCTGTGTTAGTTATTGTCTCTAGCAAAATTGTCATTATAGTTTTTGCAGTTAGGTGGGACATAGTTTTTGGAGACTGTGTCCAAGAAATACTTTCTTTATAATAAGACATTTGCTTATAGTTGTTTTATTCCATGTCAAACAAAATGAAGCTGTTTTGGTTATTGTCTCCTTCAAAATTGTCATTTTTCTGTGTCCAAGAAATAATTTTTGGAGACTGAAGTGGGACATAGTATAGCACCTGTCTTTTATAATGTTAACCTAGGTTATCAATAGCGGCGGAGCGGAGTGGCGCGGCCTAGCACCGCTACGGAGGGTAGTGTAGTGGTGCGGTTTGGGATAGCGGTGATTGTGGCCGCGACAGAGGATGTGGCGTCGCACTCGCGATTGCGGTGACGCGGCTGCGATTTGGGGGGGTCGAGTGAAATGTCGAAAATGCCAAACATTTCACTCATTTATGTGGGTTATTCGTTTTCTCCCTCTGCGACCTTGAACCTTTTCCCTCCCGCACGACCTCGAACCTTCTCCCTCCCGCGCGACCTTGAACCCTTCTCCTTGCGCGCAAACCTCCTCCCACCGGTGCGGCCTTGGTTCGCTTCTCTGCGCGACCTCCGGCTCGACCTCTGACGGCCATTTCTTCTCCTCTGGCGGCTCCGTCTCCATCGAGGTTTTGAAGTTTTTCTTTTTCTTTTTTTGTTCTTTCTTTCTTCTCCCTGTACGTTTCTCACTTTCTCTAATTCTGTTTCATTTTTTTTTCTTTTTTCTTTTTTCCTTTTCCTTTAAGTTTCTCTTTTCTTTTCTTTTTGGGTGTGTTTTGATTCTGCCATTCTGTTTCTTTCTTTTTTTTTTCTTTTTTCCTTTTCCTTTTCATTTCTCTTTTCTTTTTTTTTTTGGGTGTGTTTTGATTCTGCCATTCTGTTTCTTTTTTTTTCCTTTTCCTTTTCGTTTCTCTTTTCTTTTTTTTTTTGGGTGTGCTTTTATTCTGCCCAGCAGAATCATGGCCTCTGGTTCCCTACCAGCCACATCTAGGCAACAAGGAAATAACAACACAACTCCATCAGTGGGATCTTCAACAATGTTTAAGCCTACAGGTGATAGGATTGACATCTTTTGGAAGTGGAACAACCTATAGAACAAGAACAATAGGAAGAGCGTGACATGTGATTTTTGCTTGAAAACATCTACCGGGGGAATTACTAGAGCGAAAAAACATCAACTCGGAATAAGAGGAGATGTGGGTGCTTGTAGGAAAATACCGGAAGATGTTAAATTGGAAATGAAGGCAGCCTATGAGCAGAAAATTGCTGAAAATGAGTTATTGGAGGGGATGCAAGAATTAGAAAACGAAGAAGAAGATGAGGTGCAAGAGATTGCAAGGCTTAAAAGTGGAAAAAGACCTCTAACATCATTAACGGAGGTCACTTCAGCTGCTACCAAGAAGAGGAATACAAATGTTAAAGGTCCTCTTGATTTGCTTTTTCACAAAATACCTGAACAAACGCTCCAATTGGGAAAACAAAAGCGGCAAACGAGCATAAATGATGCTTGTCAAAAGGAAGCAAGAGCAAGAACAGTTCAATATATTGCTCGTTTCTTTTGTAGGAATGGAATTCCATTCAATGTTGCTAGATCAAAAAGTTTCTAAATGATGCTTGAGGCGGTTGGAAACTATGGTCCTCATTTAAAGGCTCCAACGTTTCATGAATTGAGAGTTCCACTTCTTAAAAAGGAGATGGATTTTACAAAAGAATTGTTGAAGCATCATGAAGAGGAGAGGATGAAATATGGATGCTCAATTATGTCGGATGGTTGGACGGATAGAAAGAATAGGACCCTAATTAACTTCTTGGTAAATTGTTCATTGGGAACAATGTTTGTGAAGAGTGTTGATGCTAGTGAATATATGAAGACCGGGGAGAAAGTGTATG
>PYAF01000229.1:938337-956892 GCA_007407185.1 Glycine tomentella
AATTGCATTACAGCTGAATGGTGGAAGATGTATGGAGCACATACACCACATTTGCAAAATCTTGCTATTAAAATTCTAAGTTTGACTTGTAGCTCGTCGGGATGCGAGCGTAATTGGAGTACATTTGAGCAAGTAAGTTAATGTTCATTTAGATTTGAATCATTGAAAGTTGAAAGTTGAAACTGACATTTAAGCTTTTTAAATTATATTATAGATTCATTCAAAGAAAAGGAGTAGACTTGAGCACCAAAAGCTTCAAGACTTGGTTTATATTAAATATAACCAAGCTCTTCGAGATCGTTATGAGAGTCGTGATGTCATTGATCCTATTGTTTTAGATGACATTGATGATAACAATGAATGGCTATTGGGAGATTTGGGTGAAGATGGAGATGCAGAATTTGATTTGGTTTTTGAGATGTTGCTCAAGCAACTGGAGCCAATGAACCTTTGAAATACACTAGACAAACAACAAAGAAGAGGGCAGCTGCTACTTCTAGGAGGGGAAAAGAAATAGAAGTGGAAGAAGAGCATGGAAATAACACAAGTGAAGATGAGGAGGAGGAAGATTACATTTCTAGTGCTAGTGGAAGTGATGAAGAAGACAATGACATCAATGTTGAAGAGGAAGAGGATGATGATTCAAATTAAGGTTTAAGAAGATTGTGTTTGTTTATTTTGACTTTTAATTTCTAGAACTTTAGTTACATTTGGCAAATTTTAATTGACATTGTGTTTCTTTGACTACTTTTTATTGTTAATGACAATTAGTGCATGAATTTTTAGTTATATTTCTCTTTTTCAGCTTATATATTTATATTATAAATATTTTAATACATATATGAAAACATTAGAATAGCGGTCATCCCGCTATCCGCTATCCCACTATCCCAGTTTTGAGGGCGGCCGCTCCGCTCCACTATTCGGGATTGATAACTATGATGTTAACTTTTGTAGCTCTTTCACTTTCATGATGATAGGAGGCCGTTTCTTTCCTTGGTATATAAGAATATGGCTTGTAAATCATGGCCACTTTTCTAATTGAGTTTATGCTCAAGTAGGTGGTGGATGCTAAAAATTTGCGCTTCCATCTTGATGAGCATCGTGGATCATCTTCATTTCCTGAAGCATATTTTCAGATAGCATTTGCGGTAATTGTTTATTATATTAGCTGGATATTGGATTATCGGTTTTTATTGATAATATGTTTCTTGTTTCCTCATTTAATAGCTGCCAGAATTTCAAAGGTTGATGAAAAAGGGAAAATTAGAGATGGAACATTAGAAAATATATTTCATTAATGAGACTCTAAGTAATTGTTATGTATAACATTGACCTTATACCCCTATTTATATTAATAATTTAGGTCAGGTGATGGCATAGCGCAACTAGTACAAGTATTTAGTGGAATAGGGTACTGAAGAGCTAATTTTTTGCTGCTTGTTTCAGGACATTATAATTCTTAATAAGGTTGATTTGGTATCTGCAGAGAGCTCTGTAGCTCTGGAGGAACTTGGGGAGGAAATACATAACATTAATTCTCTTGCAGAGATAATACATTCTGTCCGATGTCAAGTTGACTTGTCTAAGATATTGAACCGCCAAGCTTACGATACTGCAGTTAATTTTACATATTTTTGCTCTTCGTTCATAGTTTTTCTTCCCACCTCCATGTGACTACTACTTACCTTTGCTGTTTCTCTTTTCAGCGTGCCACACAATTAGAGGCATTGTTAGAAGAAAGTCGTTCTTTGTCTACCAAAACGCTTCATGATAGTGACGTGAGAACCATATGCATTTGTGAGACACGTACGATTGATCTTGATAAGGTATATATATAATGAGACCCATCAAATGAGAAAGGTTTTTGCTGTAAGAGGGACAAATATTGACCATTAGATCTTATCATGAATGATTAAATTTAAAATATAAAAACATTTAATTTTTTAGGATGATCATGTGATTTTAACCATTAATATCAACCAGCAATGTGTAGCTTTACAACCAAGATTTGCTCCTGTCCCTCTTGTAAAAATGAACTTTTTCACTGAATACATCCAGACACATGTATATAGTTTTCTGTTTTTCTATATCTTCTTGTTGAGTATCATCATAGTTTATTCAGTAATTAGCAGCTGCACTATGTCCTTGTTTGCAATAGCTTCAATATAGGAAATAATTGCTTATTTTTCAAAGTTCTCTCTGAAAGCCAGCAAAGTTGAGTGATGATTATTTCTTCAAAATAAGCTGAACCAAAAATAACTTAGTACAAGAAAGAGTGGAAAACTGTTTAAAACAATGTTTATAATCAGAGACCTCAAGGCATAAATTATGCAGCTAGAGTACTTTTTTTTTCCCTTCTCTTAATCTCACTCCATTGTTCATTTCTGTAATGCATAAGAGTGAATTTTGTCTTTTGTTGAATTCACTTTTTTCAATTCAGTGTTTTGAGTAAACCTTTTTTTGTTTTGTCTTGTATCTATATGTTTATATATTGTTTACAACCATTACAGACTCGGATATGGCTTGAGGAGATTCTCTGGGAGAAGAAATATGATATGGATGTATACCGTTGCAAAGGAGTGTTAAGTGTTCAAAATTCTGATCAACTTCATACTTTGCAGGTAAATTATACTTAACACCATTCAGTTTTTACCACAGATTTTCTTGTGCTACCTCAATGTGTAAGACTTGATTGGCTGTATTCATGTTTTTCTGTATTTTATGATTATATTAATCATTGGTTGTACGTTAAAATTTTGTTTATCTCAAAACTAAGAAAAGAAAAATCTTGAGATAATTAATTTTTTTTGTGTATTGTCTATTTACCTCTAGCAAGCATTTAGATTTTAAAACACCTGATCCTAACCTGATAAAAGGGTTTGTATAATCCATAACTGCTTCTGAAGATTTGATAAATTTATTTAAGATACCTCATGAGCTCGTATCTGTTATTTTATTATCAGATGCTTACAAAGAAATTGGTATGGTAATGGAGTTACTTTCTCTCATAGGTTCTTTTATTTATTTTTTTTAATGGACAAATGTTAGTTTTGTTAGCAGAGGTTTTTCTATTTGTTTATTGTGTATTATTGTTAAATCATTTATTTGTAAAAAACTTGCAGGCTGTGAAGGAACTATATGAGATTGTTCCATCTCGCAAGTGGGCAAAGGAAGAGAAACGCATAAATAAGATAGTGTTTATTGGTAATTTGATCTACTTTTATAGTTTTAACACTAATTTGAGGAGTGAAAAAGGCCTTCTTCAGCTTGTTAACATTCTTTGCTTTTTCTTTCTGAATGACAGGTCATAATCTGAAAGAAGATATTCTAATTAACTCCTTTAGAGATCGTGCAACCTGTTGAGCTGTAATATAAAAGCTGATTACTTTTCAAATCACCCCCAAGCAATCAATTTTTCACTAAGAAATGACAATCAGAGTTTGCAATTGGTAAATAAAAGGAATAACTTGCATTAAATGGAAATACTGTATGCCAGTATGCCAAGGGGAGCATTATGAATTATTAAATTAATTTGTTCCCATTGTGTGGGTAATAATAGTTCAATAATCAATGATTTGATGATAATTCTGAGTTTCAACCAAATCACCATCATGTTTTTGAATTTTAGGCATATTTTAAATCAAAAGGCTAAGTTCTGAAGTATCATCATGCTCTATTCATAAAGATTTGTTTAGTTGAATAATACATTCATAAAGACTTTTGGGAAAAATACATGACAACAAATACATTCACCTTAAACTGTGCCAACACAATTGTGAAATTACCTACTTGTAGGGGCTTAGTTTAAGAAAATGTTTTTCTTTTCTTTTCGATATCACTTTTAATTACAATTTTTTTTATCTTGTTTACTGCTTTCAAAAGTTTATATAGAAACAGTGAAATAAGTTTTTATTGTTTTTGGTTTTTACTTTTCCTATACAAATAGAAAGTAGAAAATGAAAAAAAAAAAAAAAAAATCTCAGGCCAAATGGTCTCTGGATTTAGTTGAATCCTTCAAAATTTACCAAAAACAAATTGGTTTTGATGCCGAATAATTGATTGTCGTGAGGATGAATTTCGAAGTCGATATCTGTCTGAAAAAATTGATTTATTTGTAATATTTTCAAACTGAAGGTTACGTTAGCTCTTAGATGTCTAGACAATTGTTGTTTTATATTGAATAATATAATGATTTAGATTAGTTACTTTTTATATGATAAGTCATATATATATATATATATAAAATAGTATTTAATAGCCCAATTATATTTTTTTTTATAATAATGAGATGAAAACTATTCATTACGATTATCACATTGTGTTATGTATACTAAACTTGAGAGGTTCAAAATATTTTAATACCAAAATTTTAAAAAGATTTTATTTTCTTTGCTTTTTACATCAAATTATACATTGTCAATTGATTAAAGATGCTTAACTTTCACAAGTACAACCTAAAAATAGTAACTCTTTAGGAATGTTCCAACCTATAATTAAAATAAATGCGCATGCACATAAAGTATGTACAAAGTACAAGTTTTCTTTGTTACCGTTAGCTCTAATTAACAAAACGAAGACGGGTGGGTGGGTACCAAGTTGAGTAAGTGTTATACCATATTTAGTTTAAGTTATTTTTTTAAAATAATATTATTTCGTTTTTAATTTTTGTAGAGAACCTTTGATAAACAAAATATTTTTTTCTCAAAATAATCAAATCTAAACATGTGGCAAATTTTTACTTGGATGTTGATTGGCTTAGAACAATAGTAAGTAGCAAGTTTCTAAGCTTCGTTGTGAATATCTAATTATTGCATTTGTAAACTTAAAATAAAAAAAAAACAACGGAAGAAGCAACAACTACTTATGATCCACATGCGCCGGCAGTGTCTTCAATTGACATTTTGGTATCCTTAAATAAGATGGAATCATCACCTAAGTAAAAAAAAAAAAAAAAGACTGAATGATGATATAAATATTCGAGTATGTTTGGATGAGGCAATTTAAATCTAAAAATTTCAAATATTTTAATTGAAATTTTTTCATTTTCAAAATTTTGTATTTAGATAAAGAAATTAAATTTCTTTATTTTCAAAATTTCGTCTAATTCAGAATTTGACCCACCCCGAAGTCAATGATCTTCACTTGCTTCCACAAGTTTATCAGCAGATTCGAGGACTTGATGTTCTGTACACGATGTGCCGTCAGTGCAGGGAAGCTAGCCCCCGCAGAATCTGTCAAGACAGATCTTCCTGTTGCTGCTCCTGTGGGATGTGTTTCCCCTCCAGCACCCTTCGTCCATGAACTCTAGTAGCACCTAAATTTCGTTATTCTGATCATATATCTCATGGCACTTCACCACGTTTGGATCGTCCATGTCATGGAGGATTTGGATTTTTTGGTGGATCTGCCGCTGCATCGACTCCTTGTGATCACCGTATATCACCTTCAGTGCATACACGTGTCCACTGGTGCAGTGGACCACCTTGTACACCGTCCCACCGCTCCCGCTCACGATGCGGTTCAGCCTCTCCAGCTCTGAGAACGAGATCACCTGTTGTGCTGTCGCCGCAGCAGTTGTCGATGGGGGTAGAGGAAGTGACACCGCCAAGTTGGTGTCCCACTGCGACAGTGGCAGGTCCTTACGGCCGCGTTGGAGACGTCAGCTGCAAAAGAAATTTTCAATTTCTCACATTTTAGAAGGGAATTAAAATTTCACATTTTTAGTTATTTAAAATTCTGCTTTAAAATTTAAAAATTTTAAATTATTCATATAAAAAAGTTCAAACAATAAATTTTAGATTAAAGAATTTTAAATTCTTCGATAAATTACTTTCCTTAAATAAAATTCTATATCCAAACACATTCTTTAAGTCATTCGAACAAATAAAGATAGTCCGTTATAGTAGAAAATTAAAATAACACTAGCCAAAAACTTTTTTTTTTATTTAGCTGTATAATCAGTTATCAATATATTCACTTAAAAAGTTGACTAAAGTACTAGTTGTTTGGTGGGTGCTGCTTTTATTTCTTTGCAGAAGTGGTTACCATTTGTTAGAATAAGAGAGAATTGAAAATGTGAATACATTTTTAGAGAAAAAAGGGTAATATTCTTTAACTGTACTATATGTATATGTGTATTAATATTTCATTAAAAAGATAAAAGAAACTCATGCGATGTTGCGTATGTAATGACATAGCATACCACGAAAGCAAAAGATCAAATTGATAACATTTTCAATCAAATTACGAAAAGTATAGTATTATTTATTCTAAAAATTTACCATGAATTTAAAATACTTCAAAAGATTTTTTGAGCTGATAATTAATTAGTTTGATTTTACGTTAACATAAAAATTCTCAAACACGTAAACAAGAAATAATGATTAATTTATTTTCTGCAAAACATAAGTTACAATGATAAATCAACACATAATTAATCAGTTTTCTAATAATAATTAATTATTAATAAAATTTTCGTATCTATTATTAGATTGATTCAATTGAAAAGTATTGTTAATGTGGATGTTAAATTTATTATTAATAAAATCAGTAAATATTCTATATTAATTAGTAACATATGATAAAAAAATATCAACACATATAAATTTCAAATAGGATATTGTCCTTAAGGTGAAATTAGTTTTCTCATGCACCTTGTGTCTTTTTCTTTAATAATTTTTTTTTTATGTAAAATGAACAGGATCTCTACTTGTTAAGGTGATTGAGACATACAGTAACTTCCAAATAAAGATAATGACTAACGAGTCACGTTTTAGACTAGGTGAAAAACAGAAAAAGGATCAAATGGGTGAAATGTGAGCAACGAAAGTATGTGATTGGGTGGCACAAAAATATTGTCCCTATTTGGCACAAAAATATTTTCGCTGACAGAAAGATCACCAAATGCACTAAAATCAAGAAGCCAAGTTGCTATACGCCTATACCTTTGCCAACTTGGTATCTGTGTACTAGTGTATTTAATTCCAAAACTAGCAAGGCTTTGTTGTTATCCCATTTTTAAGGGTTTTGATAAAAAAAATAAAGGTAAAATATGTTTACATCAAGTAAAATTTAAAAAATATTAATTTTATTAATCTTATAAAATAAAATATATTTTTGTTGATTTTCTATGAGATAGTAATTTAACATGATTAATAAATTTAATTATTTTATTCATTTATCTTCTTAAGTACACTAAGAACAAATTAAAACTGGTTGTTGCTTCATCTTTCCTCTAATTTAGTAAGAAAAAAAAAATAAGAAAATCATTCAAGAAGTCACAAAAAATTATAATTTTTGAGATTTTTAGTCGTTAAAAATTGTTTTTCATATTGGATGATTTAACCGTCACAAAATTGTTTAATTTATTTATAATCATATTATAGGCAAAAAAATTTAAATATTGCAGTTTTATTAAAATATTACGTAAACATTGTTGTTTCAAACTTATTTACCTGTATATGGCAGTTAGTGGCGCATGCACAGGGCGACACCAAACACGCTCAGCTCAGGCGCGATCCATGCAAAGTGGCACTCCAGCAAGGCTTGTTCGAATGCGCCTCAACCAGGCGCGACCCACTCCAATGGCGCCCCATCTAGGCGCGACCAAGCAGGAAGGGCGCCCCCCCTGGGCGCGTCACCTGCAGTGTTTTTTTAAAACCAATTCCAGGATTCTGAATATTGGCTGCCAATTAACTTGTAGCTGTGAAAGTATATGGAGGCTAACTGCGCAGGTCAATAATAAAGAGGAAGAAGGAATATCAAGCAAATTGGTGAATGTACTTTTAGCATAGTTTTTTATTTTATTATTACTATTATTATTATTATTATTATTATTATTATTATTATTATTATTATGCTATAAGGGTTAAACTTTTCTATTTGAGAACTAATTGAATATTTATAGTGGATATTTGTTTTTAACTTAATCTTTGCATTTACAAAATTTGAATATCGAAAAAATTATTTTTAAGAGATTTAAACTCAAATTTACTTGAATTATTGTAATGTTAATTTTTATTAGACTTAATTGCACTTTTACTCTCAATTTTTTAATATGAGATATTTTATTCTTAGTTTTAAAGAAACTTGTAAATTTTACTCCTAATTATTTGTTGTGAGTTCCAGAACCATCTCAGCAATCAAAGCTAGCCCTGGGGAAATAGTGTTGTAACTGAAGTAGACTACGGAACGGGTGTGGGGAAGAATCTCGCCGAAGGTTCCATTTTTTATTCCTCTCCAAGGGATTCGATTATCTTTTATGCTAGGTAAGTTCGAGAACTCGATTGAGGGTGAAACCTTAGTTGTCGCTAATTTTACATAATTTGATCCACACGCTTGATGGTATATTTATAAGTGATCTAATTATTTGCAATAAATAAAGTCTGATAGTGTTGATGGTATAAAAAGACCTAAGGTGTTGATGGTATAAAAAGATCTAAGGTGTTGATGGTATATTAAGATTGGATAAACTCTGATATTATAGTAGAAATAAATAAAGTCTAATTACTTGCAAGGTGTAGCTCAAGTGACTAGTAATTTAAGCTTTTTAAGCATAGGCCAGGAGTTTGATTTCTTGCTATGTGAATAGAGCAACATTTGTAGAAGAAGAGTTGCCCTTTAACTTAAACTCTATTTTCTTAGCGATTAGTGTCATAACTTTTGATTATCAAAAAATTTTGATGTGCTGCTAACACCTTAGTTATTAGGGTTAATTTAGTTATAATTCAATAAATAATTAGCAATATAGGTTAGAATTAGGTGAGTTATTTATTTATTTGTTTTGATCTCATTTTTATTATTATTTTATTAATTCAGAATCAAAACTCAAGGGATTCGATTCTCTTTTACGCTAGGTAAGACCGACAACTCGATTGAGGGTGAAGCCTTAGTTGTCGTTGGTGGTGGACGAAAGGCTTTTAGTGGGCTAGTGAACGGTGTATCTTAGGAGATTGAAGATTGAGGTGTTTGATATCGAAAAAATGTCTTCAAATGGTGATAGTGTTCGTGTTGTTTTGTATTATAATGGGAGCAAAGTTGAGGGCCGAGGTGGTGTCATTTTTGAAGGTGAAAAAAGGCCAACTCATTTGAAGTGTAACTCAACTATTGAAGAATTGCACCAGAGAATCAGTCAAAAATTAGGTATTAAAGGTAATCAATCCATCAGTATGGTAACTGCAAGAGTATGGTGCGATGAAAAATATATTAGCATGCAAGTTGTCGACGACGAAGACGTGGAAATGGTAATAGGAGAATTCTTCAACCAATCAAGGAAAAATTACCTAGAGTTGTATGTGGATATTGAAGAAGCAGAGGATGTTGATTTAGCAATGAGGTCAGTGCGTTTTGATTATTCCCATAATGCATTAGATGTTATTCCACCTCTTAATCTGTCTATAGAAGATGAAAATGATCCTACTTGGGTTATGGACGACGATGTTGATGATGATGATGATGAAAATATTGCGATGGAAGATCGCCTTCTTGCGGAAAATGCTAGTGCTTCGGACGATGATGGGCCAAACGGAAGTCAAACACAAGGACATAACTCTTTTGTGGCTGAGTCTCATATGGAAGCACAGGAGGATGTGGGGGAGGATGAGCAGCAACAACAAAATCAATATCAAGGTGCGTTACCAAACAATAGCTATTTACATGTGTGGTTTTTATTTTATGTATTTTATTGTAATAAATTTAGGAATTTGGTTATGTAGGTCAGGGTAGTAATAATTTTTGGGATGGAATCCCACACTACACATACATTGATTGGGATTATCCGAGTGAACGAGATTCTGGCACCAGTTCTAGATCAGTTGAAGGTCCGTGGATATTAGGGAATAAGTTGTTTGTTAAACAAGAATTTGCATCGAAAGAAGAGGCGCAAATGGCAATAAAGCGGAACTTAATGAAGGAGCATCAGGAAGCTGTTGTTGTTGAAAGTACGCCGACAAAGTTAACCATGAAATGTCGTGCGCATGACCAGAATTGTCCGTGGCGGGTTAGGGTAATGAAACCAACATATGGTGAGAGATGGGTGGTTACCAAATGGGGTGGGGATCACATTTGCCTAAATCAGCACATTTCTCAGGATCACAGACAACTTGATGCTAATGTTATTGTTTCACTGGTACTAGGTACGTTATTGATATTTCTGATAATAATGTTTTTGTTAGTTTATTCATGTGGACATGACATTTTTTTTAATTAGGGATGATTAAGCATGATCCATCATGTTCAATTGGACTAGTCCAGGAGAGGATAACACATTCTTTTGGATACAAAGTTTCGTATAGAAAAGCATGGTATGCAAAACAGAAAGCCATGGCAATTATATACGGTGATTGGGAAGAATCATATGCTTTCTTGCCGAGGTGGTGTGACTATATGCTTCGATTTTCACCAGGTTCTGCTTATAATATTCAAACCAAAGATTATTATGTCGGTCATAGAATATTTTATCATAAACGCATGTTTCATCGCATTTTTTGGACTTTTAGACAATGTTGTGAGGCTTTCAATTTTTGTAAACCCGTTATTCAAATTGATGACACTCATTTATATGGCAAGTACAAGGGAAAGTTGCTTGTTGCCACTGCTCAAGATGGTAATAATGAGTGTTTGCCACTTGCATGTGCTATTGTTGAGGGTGAGACACTGCAAGCTTGAGAATACTTTCTACATAACATTCGTGTTCATGTTACAAGCAAGACAAATATTTGTCTAATTTCTGATCGGCACCAAAGCATACTATCTGCAGTTGAGAGGCACCCTGGATGGCAGCCACCGCACGCTTATCATGTGTTTTGTCTTCGTCATATTGCTAGCAATTTTAATCAGAAGTTCAAAAATGAAAATTTGAAGAGAGCCTTAATGAATTTAGGTATGTTGCACAAACACTTATGTATGATTGATTTTTGGTATGTTGCAGCCTGAAGGTGTAATGAACATGTCTGTGTGTGCAGGGTATACTCCTTCTATGATTGATTTTGAGGTTGGCTTTGCACGTTTTCGTGATGCTAGTCCTGAGGTTGCAAACTGGATTGATAACATCCCAAAAGAAAAATGGACACGTGCATATGATGTTGAGGGGCGAAGGTATGGGCACATGACCACAAATTTGGCAGAATCAGTTAACAGGGTTTTAAAGGGTGCGAGAAACATGCCAACAACCGCTTTGGTTAAACACACATATAGCAGATTGGTAGAATATTTCGTATCCCGGAGGCAATCGGCTGCTAACCAATTGGAAGGTGGACAAACTCTTTGCAAAAATGTGGTGACTATGTTGAGGGCCAATGAAACAACTGCTACTTGTCATTATGTTAGTACATACAATGTGGAACAGTCTGAATTCGAAGTTGATGATGGTTATGACAAATCATTTTCCGTAAACCTCGCTGAACGGTTCTGCCAATGTGGCAAATTTAAGGCATTCAAGTATCCGTGCAGTCATGCCGCAACAGCCGCTATGCATGTTCGACAGTCACCGACAATGTATGTGGATGATGTATTCCTTGTGACGAACTTGGTTAACGCATACTCATTTCCATGGCATCCAATTGGTAACGAGGAAACGATTTCGCCGAGCATAGATCCAGTACTCATACCTGACAAGTCTATGTTGCGTGCAAAAGGTCGTCCTAAGGCAACTAGAATACGCAATGAGATGGATGAGGTTGAGACTAGCCAAAGTCGTGTTAGGTGTGGTATTTGTCTATTACCTGGACATAATCGTCGTAATTGTCCTACTCGACGCACATCGTCGTGACTATTGAATGAAATGTAATATCGCACCTTTTCGGTTATGTCTTTATTTGTTGTGTTATATCGGTAAATAAATTCCACAAAAACACATCCACAATTAATAACAAATGTATGAAACACGCATCATCACAATGTAATCAACAACAGGCGAATAAAATCCATACAACACATCATAATAAGTAACAAATAATAACTCAAAAACACTAAGCTGATGGTGGGGGCCACTGGTTATGACGGGCTTCGCGATCAGGCAATATACATCTTCCCCGGCCACGCCCAGACTGTGAAAAGGCCTCATGTACGAATTGGGCATGATGCCCTGCAACAGCAGCTGAGGAATCATCGAAGTCACCATACATAGCATCAACATCATCATCATCCCAAGTATGGCCTCCGTGACTACTGCTCCCTCCATGTTCCCATGATGGCATCTATACTGGACTATGATGAAACGACGACCCTGCTTCAGTGTTCATAGCTGTGGGATGTGGATGATAAAATGTGCCCGTGTCCGTGGGGGTTTGTGACTTCCAGGGTGGCCAGCACGTGTCAGTCTGGGTATGCTGCTCCGGCTGAGAGGGCTGAAAATATGTTTGCTGAATGCCGTATTGCTGACCTATAAATGGTGGCCTAAAATATCCCGCCTCCGTAGGTTGCCTAGGTTCAGGAATAGGCTCTGGAACTGTTGGCAGTTGATGGCGCCGACGTCCTAATCCTCGACCCTCTTTGGCACGACGGCCGACATCCAGCGACAACTGAGGCTCTGTAGCAAGCTGCGTCTGTGATGCCTCTGGACCTGGCTCATCTACCCGAGCTGTTTCTTTCCAAACACCAATAAGGCGAGCCACCTCGCTGTGCACATAATGCAACCCATGGTTCGGAAATTCGTCTTCCAAGGTCACAAAATACAAATTCTCCAACCCGTCGAGCTGTGCATGAAACATATTAAACATAAACAAAGAAAATGTGGCAGATCAGACAATAAATCATTTAAAGGAAAGTACTTACACAGCGATGTTGTGAGGCCCCCAGCTTCATGACATAGCGCTTCCCACAGAGTCTATACCAACCCATATACTCATGGTTGGGCGACATCAGACCATTCAATGCAGGAGGCACTTCAACATGTTCGCCTCGCCTATCCCATCTCTCTATAAATTTTCGTAATCTCCGGCCCCAATTTTCCTGAGGTTTACCCCGAAGGGTGAAATCATGAACACCTTTCAATTTGGCAGGCCTATGAGGTATCAACTGATCTCGTCGAAATTGCCGCATACACCTGTCCGGCTGTGCATACTCGGCTATGTGAAAACAAATTATTGGTGTACAAGCCATCCACAACTGAATCATCTCGGCCGATGCACCCATGAAATCATAATCACCATATGGTTGCCAAACAACCTACAAAATACAAAAATCAGAAGAATTCAAGTCGCACATCAACAAATAAATCAAACAACAAATTGCATAACATAATTCATTAATTAAACATACCTCATCCCTGGTTAAGGTGTCCAGACCGTGTCGATACCAATTAAGTGAATTAAGTTTCAACCGACGAACACCATTAAACCTATTTGCAAGATTAAACATGAAACCGTTAATTCATGTGCATGTAATGTACGTGGGTACTTTAACTGAAAGTAAATAAAAATACATGTGTCCAAAGTGTCGATCCATATCACGTGTAGATGGCAAAGGGGGCGCAATACATGGAAATCGAAGCCATGCCCATATCTACAGCAAAACTGTGCAACCACCAATATCTTTTCGATCTGGGTCTGTACAGTCGCGCAACTGTCTGAACAACTGTGCCAGTACCGCTGACCCCCAACTATAGGATCCAATGTCAGCAGAATCACCCGCAAGTAGGGCAACGTATCGACATCCTACTACGCTACCCCTTGACCGATCGCAAAGGATCCAAGATCCTAACATGCGAGCAATGTGAGCCTTGGTGAAGTATATCACCATCTGCGGTTGACCAGCAACTGCATCCCATAAGGGATACACTGTCAAAATATGATAACTTCACATTGCCAGAGGTTAGCTCGGTCGCGGGATCGGGTTCGTTACCGAACACCTCATTACATAATGCAGGCCAATCAGCATATGTCGGTCCGGTAACAACTTGGCCATCAGTGGGCAAGCCTAGTATTCCAGCGACATCTTCCAATGTTATAGTCATTTCACCCTGCGGCATATGAAAAGTATGTGTCTCTGGGCGCCACCGCTCAACCATAGCACTAATAAGGGCAGGATCAATCTGGAAAATATAACTCATTGATCAATACACATGTTATGCGAACATTCATTTTAAACATGCTTAATATAACAAAATTGGTTAATAGGTACCGCCATGTATCGCATTCGCGCGACATGTATGAAACCAGCCTCAGTCAAATACTGGGCTACTACATCTGGAATATCATCTGCTTGGGGCCCAACTGTGGGTCTACCTCCGCGACGGACCTTCAACAGTCTATCTGGTGCGCCATTCCAAACTGACTGTGAAATATGCATACGCTGTCTGCGCCTCCTAAGTACATCCCATCTATGTGGTCCGAGAAGCACATGGGTCGTGGGATCGGTAGGCTCAGGCTCAGGCTCAGGCTCATACTCAGAGCCAGAACGAGGTGACTCGGATGACGATGACTCAGCCATCAAAATATACTACATTTTCATATAAAGAAGCGTCAATGTAAACACGACACTCATTTATATTAGTGAATTAGATCTTACCACGTGTCGTAGGTTATTTTTTTTTCTCTCTCCACGCTTGACACTCAAGCAAAACAATAAAACCTCTTTTCTCATTTAAAAAAGTTGATTACAAAATAAATCTAAGTACAACGATGTTCAATTTTTATCCTAATCATTGAAATTAATTACAATGCTAGATAAAAAAATAAGTAGTTTTTCCCTTTTTATATTAATTAGTTTACAAGTTATATATAAAATCATTTTTAGTCAACTCATAGTGTCAAAATATTTAGATTAAAAATTCATGAAAATTAAATTCTTAAATAATATACAATTATTATGTTTCCAATTATTTGTTAATAAATTATTTTTGCTATAATTTAAAAAATAAATTTATGTGTTAGAGAGAAAAATCCTTTATTTTTAATTTGTTGGAATAAAAAATTTAAAATTGTTATCATTACAAACTTAAAAATTTAAACCATAAAATTCATTTATTCATATTTAATATTAAAAACTTTCTAATTAATTTTTCTTATCATAAATTAATTTTTACTTTATTGAAATTACTAGAAAAATACAAAATTTTAATTAGGACCAATTCTTATTTGATTCGTAGAACTTAAATTGTAACATTAAATTTATATTTGGTGCTTATTAACTTATCATTACATCATATTTAAGAAAATTGTATCATTTAATTAAAATATAATATTTGCAAAATTTATCTTAAGAAAAACATGAATTTAGAATGTGAAATGTTATATTCATTTTTTCATTAAGAAAAATCTTAGTGTTGGATTGCATTCTGAATTAACAATAAAAAATTATAAATCATTTTACTAAATGTAAATAAAAATTATTTAGAGTTTAGAATGGTAAATTTATGGTAAGATAATCATATTTATTTTGAATCAGATAATTGAATAATTAATGTTATTATAAAAAATTTAAATTTTAAACATTAATGTGATAAAAATTTATTTAATTCATCAAAATTAAATTCTTAAATAATATACAATTATTATGTTTCCAATTATTTGTTAATAAATTATTTTTGCTATAATTTAAATATCATAATTTATTTAATTTTTCTAAAAAAATTATTCATAACCTATGTTACTAACAAATAATAATCAAAGCCAATATATATATATTCTATCGTAGCTCAATAACAATTTTCTACATATGACTAACAAATAATTTTCAAAGCCAATAAATGTATTCTACTTAGCTAAGTAACAATTTCGTACAT
Organism: Glycine tomentella; assembly: GCA_007407185.1. Taxonomy (NCBI): domain Eukaryota; kingdom Viridiplantae; phylum Streptophyta; class Magnoliopsida; order Fabales; family Fabaceae; genus Glycine; species Glycine tomentella. The sequence continues at coordinate 954,062 of PYAF01000229.1, forward strand.
ATTACTAACAACCTAAACCATAAAAACTAACATCCTAAACCTTAAAAACTAATAGCCCTAAAACCTAGGTCACTAAAAAATAACATTCAAAGCATTACATATATTCTACTTGTCACTAATAATTTTCTACATATCATGAACAACGAAACCCTAAAAATCTAATGTACGTAACTAACAACCTAAATCCCAACAATTTCCTACACTAATAATAATTATTTCTAACAAAATATTAATTTAATGTAATAAAAACACTTACATGAGCAGAGCTTTGCTACAAATTCTTCAAACCAACCCAAAGAGCTAGAGAGAAACCAGAGGAATGAACTTTAGAGAGAGAGAGGAACTCAACAAGTGAGTTCAATCAGCTGAAGGGGAGGTATATATATGGCAGAGCAGTCGCGCCTGGTAAGGGCGCCATAGCCACCCTGTCGTGCCTTGTCAGAGTGCCATAACCACCTGCCGCGTCTCGTCTGGGTGCCACCATGCTCCCATCGCGCCCTGCGTGGGCGTGTCTGGACACGTTGCATGCAGGCGCCACTCAACCCGCTTCTGTTGGACGTCACTGGCAGCAGTAGATTGAAAATTAGTTTTGGAACAGCAGTATATCTGTAATTTTGTATTAAAATTGCATTATTTAACTTTTTTTGCCTCATATTATATGTGTAACTATGTTAATCTAGTGAAATTATTGTCTAACAGGATTATCACTAAAGATCGATAAAAATGTGTTTTATTATTACAATGACTAAATTAATAAAAAAATTATAAAAACAAAATTAATACTTTTTAAATTGTGCAGCAACCCCAAACATATTTTAAAAAAATCATTTCCTTTGTAAAAATGAAACTAATTTAGTATAACTTTGAAGTGACTATAATGTTTTATTTGTCGTTTAAGATTTTTTTAATAAATTATGTTAACCCTTTTTTCTTTGAAAAAATCACCGTTGATTTAATCATGTGGTTAATCCTTTCTTCTTCTTCTTTTTTTAACTGAAACTTATATATTTTCGGTTATAATCAATTGTTCAATACATGAAATAACCGGTACAGAGACTAGGAAAAAAATGAGACAGTCCTAACTAGTTCACGAATAATCCCATTAACTTGTCTCTTAACAAAAATCAAAATTAAAAGTTGGATTATGAGATAAAATTGTCCTGTAATCATGCAGAATAGTTCCTAGCTCAGTGTAGTCAACAGCATTCCTCTTCAATTTGGGTTACCATATTATAGATTTGAAATATTCATCATCATTATTAATAATTAATCTTTAATGAAAACTTTATTAAACATTTTTAGTAAAATCTTCCATTATAATTATGGTTTTTTTCATCCAAGTTTTTCACAATTTTACTTTTACATCAAGTTTCTTCTCCACTTCTAAAATAAATATAAAACAAGAAAAATTACTATAAAATAAAATTCATATATTATCGAAAAAATAGTTCATAGATTTATTTTTATTGATATTATTTTTAATTAATTAAAATATATTATTAATATAGTATAATTAAATAATATTATTAACATGATATGTCATATTGTTAAATAATTTTACAAGTATAAAATAACATATATTATTGATGAATTATTTTTATTAATGTGTTACATCATATTATTAATATTGATTTAGAAAGTTTATGTTGATAATTTAAATTTTGTTAGACAAAATTATACTAATGAAGTATAAGTTTAATAACTAGATTTTTCATGTCAATATATGGCATTTTTATATTATCTAATGCATTACTGTTAGTTTCTACATTTATTTCGTACATAATACACTACATCTATTGTAATTTATTCAATGTTTAGGAACATTAGCAAAGGGATGTTTAGAATAGTTTAGAAGAAATTTATTTAAAATTATAAAAAGAATTTATTCTATTTATAATATTTTTTAAATTTATTTCAATAAGCTTTACAATTAAATTATCATATTCGTCACCTTTTCAAAAACATAATAGATGTTCCCTAACTTTGAAGGAGACATCGATCAAAGTTCCCAAAAAAAATATTTAAAATACCTGAATGTCACGCGAGCATAAAGTTTACCAGACTACCACGCAGCATAATTTGCTACCCCCTCCAGCCAAATAGGAAGATGACGTGGCACAATACTGGTGGCCACGTAATTCGCTGCTGCAAGGGGCAGCAAATTACGTAGTCAACAACGGTCAGAAAACGTAACAAACACGTATTTTGCTTGACCCCAACGAAATACGTGTAACAGTCACCAAATTAAAGGGAGAGTTATGGCCACCTGGTAGACGTGGACATATTTCGCTGCAGGACCCAACGAAATAGGTCTACGTGGCACCCTATTTAAATAACTCTCTCCTTGTTCATTCCTCACTTCTTCATGCTATCTCTTTCATTCTAAAATTCTGAGAGTGACTCTCTGCGACTCTGTCTCTGTTACTCTCTTGCCTTTTTTCATCACAAGTAAGTTATATTTTGTATTATTTATTTTTTGTAATTGATTTTAATTCTTTTATTTTTTTAATATATAGGTAGTAGGTTTGAAAACATTAGGTTAGATGATATGTTGTTAAAAATTAGGATTGTTTATTTATAGGATAGAGGATTTTTTTTTTGTGATTATTTAGTTCCTATATTTGATAAGTATAATTTTGAATTATTTTGGTTTTGTAAATTATTTGAATGTATTTCTTTTATTAATATATATGGTATTAGGCTTGAAACATTAGGATAAAGGATAAGTGTTAAAAATTATGATCGTTAATTTATAGGATAGACGATATTTTTTGTTTGTGATGATTTGGTTCTTATATTTGATATGTATAAATTTGTATTATTTTTTTTTT
>PYAF01000229.1:956992-977968 GCA_007407185.1 Glycine tomentella
TGAACAATTATTTTACCATATGATTGTTTTGTTATTATAAATCATACATATATTTTTGTATTATTTATTATTAGTAAATTATTATTATATATTTATTATGTTCAAATGTAGGTTGTAGGTGTGAAATGATAGGTTAGAGGATATATAGTTCAAAATTAGTATTGTTAATTTTTGTTGTATTATTTGTTATTATATATTTAATTTTGTATTCTTTAATATTTGTAATTTATTATTATAATTCATATATATATATATATATTTGTAGAGTTATTTTAAAATTTGTTATTATATATATTTTTTGGTAGAATATATAATTTAAATTAATTATTATAAATTTATTTTGTTAAAATATAGGTTTTAGTTTTGAAACATTACAATGGATCACCATGAAGATATGCCAGCATCTCCGGCGAGTGAGGCTGCAATAAGCGTCACTGACTCGGGCCCATCTATACGCACTCTGCTCACGTTACAGGATAGACATGTTTCCACGAATGTGTGGAATTTGCAGGAGGATGCGACGGTGCACAATTGTGTCCTTAATGTGCGACATGCTGCGACACATGATCATTAGGCGATACCTGATGACATCCACACATGGCTTATATAGGCGGGTTTTTACCACGTTGCGCGTTTGCGCAACCACGAGGTAACCATGGTGTATAATATATAATGGTGTTACAATTGTATGGTAATGTATATGTAACTGAGGTATAATGTACTATTTCAGATCGATCACCACCTTGTGTCAGCGCTTGTTGATGATGGGTTAGGTGACCATCACTCTAGAGGATGTACACCATATGTTGGGCCTGCCAACAGATGGTGAGGTGGTCTCAGGTCACCATGGACGACACAACTTCTGTGAGATAGTTGGTAAAGTTTTAGGGGTTCAGCCTAGTGCAGGTCGTGATTTACATGGAGGTTTGTTGGAACTGCACTATTTACGGGAGCAGTTCGATGATTGTACCATCCACGCTGGAATCGAACTTGGACACGTCAGATACACCCGCACACTCATATTGTGTATTTTAGGTGGGATGTTGTTCGTCGACACTGCCTCCAGCTTTGAGCCAGCTCGCTATTTGCTGTTTCTTGACAATTTCGAGTGCACCGGTTCTTTTAGTTGGGGATCTGTTGTGCTTGCAGCGCTGTACAAGGAGTTATGCAAGGCCACACATGCATCTCGTCGTGAGATGGGTGGATGTGCACTGCTGCTGTAGTTGTGGGCTTGGACCAGATTCCCCACTATCTCTCCGGACCTTCCGCCGGTTGACGATCAAGATGTCCTACAGCATGAGATTTATGGCAACAGGTAGTGCAATTGTGGGTTGCTAATAATGGAGAGTTTGTGTTGTTGTTGCTAATACTTTGTTGTTGCAGGTTTAATGTGTACGACACGCGTCAAACCAAATATAGCCATATACGCAAATATCGTCATTACATGGATGTCATGCGTAGGAGAGACATTCGGTGGAGGCCATACGATATTGTTGAATCAGTTCATTCACCGGATGTTGACATGGCTAGACGTTGGTTGGCAGTTTCTCCATTAATTTGTTATGAGATCGTAGTATATCAGTAGTCGGATCGTGTTTTGCGACAGTTTGGGTTTGAACAACATATCCCAGAGGAGCCGATTAATTGTAGCGAGCTACTGACGATCAGTATAACCAGAAAGACTGAAGTGGATTGGAGGCAGGGACATGGGGTTTTCATTGCCCAATGGGCAGACAGGGATGCCTTTGTCTTGCAGGATCTGACTTCTATGAGGCGAGATGGTTATTTGTCTGTGAACAATGAGTACATGCAGTGTACTACTCTGTCACACGTCGATGGATGACCCAGAGAGCTGCGATCAATGCACATGTGGTTAGTATGTTAATAATTTTTTTTGTTTCCTAATTTACTTAATATTATGCATACCAACTAATTTCTAATATGCAGACTGATCATGCTGAGACAAATATGCATATGGCTTCGCTTGAGTCATAGTCGCAGCGGGCATTCGACATGAGGCATGTGTATGACGAGGCGGTTCGGCTTATGGCTGCATGTGACGACTTGTACAGAGTGACAGATCCTGGAGATATTGCAGCTCCACCTGTTCGCCGTCAGACTGAGGTTCTGCCACCGGTGGTGCGTAGTAACCGACGCACCCGTCACGAGGGGTTACCCCTCCACCACTCAACCCCCGCTGTTGCTGATAGACCCGTCATTGTACCAACTATGCCTCCTCGACCTGTTTCCTCCATCTCAGTACCCCCCATGGTTTACATTTCCATCTTATCCTATGTATGCAGTTGGGCCTAGTTCACAAGCCCCATCGGGCTCCACAGATATGTATAGGCCTGCGCAGCCGACATCAGAGCCAGATCCCTTATTTGCGACTCCCGTTGCACATTCGACACATCAGATGCAATCCTCAGCATCCGCCCCTTTCGATGACCCTGTATCCGACTTCTTAGCAGCGGCAATGCAGGGGGATGATGACGCCAGTGACAATGACGGTGATGACGACCCTGACCGACTGATTAGGAGAAATCCAGTGAGGGGTTCACGTTATCGATGTCATTTGTCATCATATCAGCACGACATGAGCAGATGTGGGGGATATCATGTAGACCACAGAGACCTTGACTGATATGCAATTATATTATATTTTCTTAGTTGTTTGTTTAATTTTTATTAATTTCTAATTTGGATATTTGTTTTGTTTATTAATCAATCATCGTGTTCTACGTTTACATATCGACAAAAGTTGTTTAGCGGAATTAACGTACAATTCCAAACATATTAACTTAAAAATTGACATACATTGCATACGTACACATCAATGATGCTGGAACCTTGAAGGACAATTCCGCCTATTATGACTAAACACCTTACAATAACCACATTTTGTTCGACTACTCGTGCCTTCCCGCAAATCCATTTCGTTGCGGATGCGTGTAGACTTAGGCCGTCCTCTTGTGCATCTTAGCGAAACATCTGGGATTATCGGTGGTTGTCCAGTTGGTGGTATGAAATCCTCATTTTCAATTGGAAACCACTGGGCTGAATACACAGGGTCTATATATTGACTGGCATCGATGTGTATAGACCGACAAGCTGCAACCACATGACTACACGGGAACCTAAATGCAGTGAACTCACCACACTGACATTTTCTTTCCGATAATGACACCCACCATTTGTTCCCTCCCTGATGAGTACGTGTGTTGTACGACTCTTGGACCTCAAATCTTGTGTGCACTGCGTCGTACGTAGTTACTGAATTGTCATAGATTTATCTATCCTAGTCAAATATTTTTGCCACGCTACTTTGGCGAATTGATTACCTCTAGCCAACTCTTCACTGGCCTCCTAACGATGTTGCAAAAAATATGACACTAGTCTAGATTTGTTGTCATATGACCAAACCTTCGTCCCTCCTCATCATAAGCTAGACTCCACTTCTCCTTTGAGATTCGATCAATCCACACGGCTCTTTGAGGACTTGCTTCTTTGAATTGTTCTAAGCCGCATCAAAATCTAACCGGGAAGTTGTGTAACCTACATATACAAAGAACACGTAAATATCAGGCTATACTAACAGTGTGGATCATGTGCATATATAATATTGCTTACCTAACTTCTTCAATTGTTTCTTCAACATCATATTCTTGAACTTGTGATTGAAATTGCTTGCTAAATGTCGAATGCAAAGTACATGGTGTGCCCTGGGTGGTTGCCATCCGAGTTCTACATTGTTCACCGCCGCCAGAATGCCCACATGCCGATCGGAAATAAGACATATTTCTTGTTTTTGCGTAACATAAATATGAATTAGTGCCAAAAACCACGACCAGTTGTCAATATTCTCGCTGGAAACAACCGCAAATGCAATTGGAAGGATGTAATTGTTGGCATCAACTGATGTTGCAATGAGCAATGTGCCACAATATTTGCCATACAAATGGGTACTGTCGATGCTGATAACGGGCTTGCAATAGTTAAAAGCATCACAACACTGCTTAAATGTCCAAAACACCCAGTTGAAGACCTTAGCACTCCCATCCAGTTGTCCATCAACAAAATGATCCATTGTTTCAAGCTTATAGGCAGACCCATGAGCAAAAGTTACCATGTAACCCAACCACCTTGGCAGGAACGCGTAAGACTCATCCCAATCCCCGAAGACCTTCACAATAGCCTTTTGCTTTGCCTTCCATGTCTTTCCGTATGAAATATGAAATCCAAGCATTGTCGAAATCCTTTCTTGAATTAACGTAATTTTAACACTGGGGTCCTCCCGGATCATTTCTGCATTTCATTAGACAATAACATGTTACTTACTTTTGCAACCAAATATAGAATGACTTAAAACAAATTTGAATTACCTAGGATCAACGAACATATGAAATTTGAGTCAAGTTGCTTGTGATCTTGAGAGAGATTATGAGTAACACACGTGTGTTGGTTGTTCCATATGCCTACAATCCATTCTGTGCCACCATTTTTTTGGTATGCCCCCATCCTCCACGCACAACCCTCATTATGATTTTCACAAACCATTATAAGCCTTTTCATATTAATTTTTGCAACTACGGTTGTGCGATGCTCACCCATGTAGTATTGCTTTATTGCCATTTGCACATCCAACTTGCTCTAAAACACCTGACCCTTATATAGCTCTTGACCCATCTCCCAATTAGGTATTTGCACTCCTTGCATGTCATCTAACTCCTTATCTGGGTGTGCCCAATTAATGTTCGTAAAATTACTTATGTTAGACCAAAATGGTACATTGGCCTCTGCTATATAATGACACATTAAAGACATTGTTATGTTAAATTGGCAAACATTTTAATACTACTAAGTAGCAGACAGTTTTGCGTTCATACCTGCAACCGGAAGCGGACCTTGCATTCCAACAATGCCCGGAGGAGGCATAGCAAAAGGATGATCGAAATCACCGTCTACGTCTGTATTTGATGAGTCAGTATCTAGAATAACACCTTTATCAACCTTTTCCTCTGAACTGTCCATGGGAAAATTTGCCTGCTGGGGCAGGCATCGTTTCTGTATCTTCTGAATCCATTGGTTGTGTTGGTTGCGTTGCTGGTGGGGGTGACGACGATACATCTCTATCTTCGGAATTCACCATCGGCTCTACGTTAAGGTCAATCGAACCACTGTTTCTTACAAAATTTGGACTGCTTGACTGTCCACCACAATTCACTTCAGCATACAATTCTATAAATCTGGGGTCTCCTCCATCGGATGTGCATGTGTCTGTAACTAAGGCTACATCGTCATCATCTACAACATCCACACAAATCCATTGCACTGGGTTGTCAAATGCACATTGACCACTCAATCGATATACAGACTGACCCCGTTCTAATCTTAACTTCTTATATATGATTTTCATCAAATCATGATAGCTGCATCCTGCAGGCATACGAAACATTTTGCTTTGTCCTTCAAATACTTGACCATTCGGCCCAATATATTTTCTCCCATTATGGTATACAATGGTAATCAAGCCATTTTTACTACCACTCATTTTGCAAATACTCTAAAAAATATATAGACTACTCAAACGAAATGAATGTTGGACGAGATACAAATGCAGGGGGTGGGTATAAATAGCTGGGGGGTGTGGTAGTAATTCGCTCGACTGAGTAGCAAAATAGGAGACCTATTTCGCTGGCCCTGACAGCGAATTAATAGAGAACTGCCACGTGTCCCTATTTCACCAAAACCTGCAGCAAATTATGAAATGTAATACGCTGCCCCTTGCAGCGAATTACTGGTCAGCTGCCACGTGTCCCTGTTGTTGGTCCTAGATGAACTCAAGAGGGTGGTGAATTGAGTTTTATAAAATAATTCATAATTTAAAATCAAACTCAAAGCAATAATATGGATATAAGAGATAAAGAAGACACAATCAATTTTAACATGGAAAACCCAATTGGATAAAAATTCACGATGTCCAAATTGGATAAATAATCCAATGGACAACTCCACTATGATAATTTTGTGTACAAGAGTTCCTAGTATCCTAGTTTCCTAATCTACCCTTACACAAAAATTATCCCAGCTGGTATCCTTGTTTCCCAGTAAAAATCTCTAGTCTCAATTCACCAAGAATAGAGACAAATTGATATCCTTGTTTCCCAATCAGACTGGTATCCTAGTTTCCCAGCCAAAAGTTGCACGTCTCAATTCACCAAGAACATAGACAGAACTGGTATCCTAGTTTTTCAGTTGCGACCTCTTCTAAAGTCAAGAAGAAGAATACAATAAAATTGTTACCTTTACGCTTCTATTCCTTAAGCAAATAGGTACCTTTAAGTCCTAATGAAGAGTTGAAGAATCAGACTTGCCAAGCGCTTCTATATGATCTCACAACAACTCTCTCAATGATGCAAACATAAATTCTCTAAAGCTCTAATATTATGTGGAATGGAATGCATACTCTAAACACCAAAATATGTTTCTATTTATACTAATTTATGGATATGATTTAAACCAATTTTTGAATACAATCCTAAAGATATTCTATCATATTATCTAATGCAATCTTAAAGATATTCTATTATATTATGCAATGCAATCTTAAAAATATTCTATCCTATTTTGAATGCAATCTTCAAAAATGTTTTATCTTATTATGCAATGCAATCTTAAAGATATTCAGTTATATTATGCAATGCAATCTTAAAAATATTCTATAATATTTTTTAATGCAATATTAAAAAATATTTTATCCTATTTTTTGAATGCAATCTTAAAGATAAATATCTTGATAAGATCAATCTTCTAATCTCCTTACATAAAATCTAAAAAATAAATAGAAACAAATCTTCTTAATTTCATATCATCTTGAATGTAAACAATCTTCAGAATTCTTTAAATAATCTTCTCAATTATGTTGATCTTCATAAATCCAAAATATCAGTAACTTCAAAATATCAAATAATCAAATAATTATCATCCGTGCAATATATATAATAATGTGACATTCATTGTTTGTTATCATCAAAACTTTATAAATCTTTTTATGCATTAGGGGTTCAACAAATATCCAACAATTTTCCCCTTTTTGATGATGACAAATAATTAATGCCATGTACTAATTGAATGAACAAATATACTATGAATGCACTATGAATGAATGATTTTCAACTTTATCTACCAATGATTTTCAATTATTCCCTAGGCTTGCTAAGTTATGACTAGAATCAATAACTCACAACAGTATACCATAATATGGCATTCAAACCTTTCCCCCTTTTGGCATCATCAAAAAGATTAAAACAAACAACCATGATAGAGAAAATGGTTATGAACTTTAGCAGGAATAAAGATACATGGGTAGAGCAACATAAATAGAACTAACAATGAAGAACAAGAAAGTGATAAAGATGAAAGGCTGCAAAGAAATTAACATTCTAAAGCACATGCATTAACATTGCAATAAATTGTCTTTTCGCTCAGATTTAGGATCACTCTATGTTCTTATTCTCCAGGCTTTCTATAAGTTTGTACATCATGATTGCTCTCCACTCTTAGTGAAAATATTTCATAAGCCACCAAATCAATAGGTCTTTATAAGCTTATAACGTACAAGGTGGATAACAAACAAATAAAGAATAAGGTGAGATAGGAAACAAATAAGTATAGTACCGATATACATAGTTTCCTACTTTTCTCTCCACTTAATACTTTCAACATGTTTTTTTTTTTAGAAAATCAAGATGGCTGCTTCAACTTTTTATTTTTTGAATCAAGATGATTGCTTCAACCTTTTTTTTTTTAATCAAGATGATTTTTATTTTCTTTTTCTTTCCACTGTCATTCCCCCTTTTTCTTTTTCTTTTTCTTTTTCAACCAGACACCTCATGACACTTACTTTTTCTTTTCTCCTTTTTTTTAATAAAGATGATTTTTTTTACTGTCATTCCCCCTTTTTCTTTTTCTTTTTCTTTTTCAACCAAACACCTCATGACACTTGCTTTAGAAACTATGCATACCCACACCTAAAAGGGATTTTTTAATCAAAACATAAAGGGTTGCATATTGTAATTTATCAATAAAAATCAGAGTTAAGGCTCAAATAGGGTGACTAGAGATATAAAATACTGAAAGGGTTAGCTTGAAAGGCTCAAACAACCTAAGATGGCCTATATCATTTTCAGTAAACTTATGAAACATCTCAAACAATGAGCCTTGAGTTTCAATCATACAAGTTCTAGATTGTCTGGCTCACAGAGAAAACACACATGCACATTATTCCTCACAACATAGCGAATTCACTATAATATCAAGGCATGCACTTCAGAATTAACAACACAAGAAGGTATATGAAGTGAACGATGTAACAAAGATAGGTGAATATGGAAGTGAGAGAAACAAGATAGTTCAACAAATATCATGAATGTCCATTCTTTTCTAAACTAGTCAATCATTGGGGAAAAGAAATTTGAACATATTAGTTGTGATTTATCAACCCTAGCTCCAGTCTTAATTTTTCAAATCTCTCACGGCTTATGGGTTTAGTGAAAATATCAGCAACCTGATGTTCAGTATCACAGAACTTAAGTTCGATTGAACTAGTTTCTGCACAATCTCTAAGAAAATGATGTCTGATATGAATATGCTTGGTCCTCACAAATCCATATGAATGAGTTCAAAAGGTCTAATAGTGCTTACCAAATTCTTGGATTTAAATGAGGATCTTACCTTCTTACCTCTTGCACATGCATCACATGCCTTATCATTTTGAACTTTTATTGATGGAAGACCATCAACCAGTTCATATGAGTTCAGCTTCTTAATGGTATTCAAGCTAGCATGTCCTAACCTCTTATGCCACAACAATGGCTCATTATCTAAAACACTCAAACAGGTGAGAGAAACATTTGGCAAACAATTCAAATCAACCTAATAAGTGTTTCTAATTGTTTTACCCTCTAGAATTACCTCATTTGAATCCATTCTAGTTACTAAGCATTTATCAGAAGTAAACTCAACTTTGTTACCTTTATCACAAAATTGAGAAATGCTTAATAAATCATGCTTAAGACCCTTAACATAAAACACATTATCTATGGAGTGTGACGGTGACTTACTAACCTTACCTACACCCATAATTTTCCCTTTGTTATTATCACCAAAGGTCACACTTCCACCTTCAAAAGGTTTGAGTGAGAGAAATTTTGATTTGTCTCATGTCATGTGCTTGGAATAACCATTATCAAGGTACCATGAGTTGTTCCCCCTCACTTCAACCTACACTCACAAATCAATGATTAGTTTTGGGAACCCAGTCTAGCTTGGGTCCCTTCTTCTTCTTAACAAAGTTAGAAAGCTCATCTTTTCTAACCCAAACTTGTTTTTTGCATGCAGAAATAGAGTTATTCTTAACATATGTGACATTCTTTTCTATAGCTTTTATCCTACTCTTGCATTCAAATTTAAGATGTCCTACCTTGCCACAATGATAACATACTTTTTTTTTTCATACAAGTTCACATGCTTAGTTTTTGTTTTCCAGGTAGATTTCTTATTACCTTTAAAGCCTAACCCATGCCTAGATATGTTACAATTCTTATTCAACCAGTCAATAACATTGGGTCTATCTACCTTGGGAGTCCTAAGGGCAGACTCTAGCTTATATTGGAGGTCCTTATTCTCTTTAGTCAACTTTTCTACCTCAACCTCCAACTTTTCAATTTTTTCTTCCAATAGAGCATCACAAATTGTCACACATTCCTCTTTCTTATGCTCTTTCAATTTAACAACCAAAGAAGCATTTTCATTTTCAAGTTCATAAACAATATTCTTAAGACTAGTGATTTCCTCCTCTAGGCTCTCATTTGTTTTTCTCAATTCTTTATTTGCCTTAGATAATTTCTTAAGCTCATTCTTTAATTCACCAAAGTCATCAATCAACTCATTATTATATTCACGTATTTTTAAATACTCATCTATTACAAGGTTAAACACTTTCAATAGATGTTTCTTTGTTAACAAATGCATAGAAGATCTCAGCTCAAGAAAATTTACCTCAGTGTCTTCACCTTCTGAATCAGTTCCAGCCATAAGACAAATGTTGATCTCAACTTCACTGTTTTCAGAGCCTTCTTCCTTTGAATTGAATCACTCCAAGTAGCTATCATTGTTTTCTTGAACTCCTTCTTTTCATACTTCTTCTGCTCTTTAGCCTTCTTCTCCTTTCTACTTTCTTACTCTACTTCAGGACAATCCTTAATCCTATGACCTGTTTTGCCACACCTAAAGCAACTATAATCAATTCTTGAAGAAGAGAAAGTTTTGGATTTTACCTATTTATTGCTTGAGCTTCCATTAAACTTTTGGTTCTTTAAGTGTTTTTTGAACTTTCACACAGGCATTTCAATCTCCTCTTCATCATTTGAGCCATCACTCACTTCCTTTGATTGAGCTTTTAAAGCAATGCCTTTATCCTTCAATCTTACATCTTCCTTCTTGTAGGACTCCAGTTGCATCTCATATGTCATTAGGGATCCTGCCAACTGCTCAAGGTTGAAAGTTCTAAAGTCTTTGGTTTCTTGCAAAGCAGTGACCTTGGGCATCCAATCTTCTCTTGGGAGACTCCTCATAATTTTTCTTACTTGCTCCTCAACCTATATGTCCCTGCCTAAACCATTTAACTCATTTAGTATGTTAGTAAAACATGTTATCATATCCTTAATAGACTCTTTAGGCTTCATAGAGAACAATTCATATTAATGCATAAAAAGATCAATTTTAGACTATTTTACCTCGTTTGTACCCTCATGTGTTACCTCTAGAAGATTCCACATTTGTTTGGCAGTCTTGCAACCCATCACGCGGTTGTATTCTTATGTCCCTAGTCCACAGTGAAGAATTCTCTTGGCTTGAGCATTTTATTCCAACTTCGTCCAATCTTCATCAGTATATTCATCCTCAAGTTTTGACACTTTTTCTCTCTTTTCATTCATCTTTGTGATCTAAAAGTCTCCTCTTTCAATCACCTTCTAGACTTGATAGTTCTCCGCTTGAATGAAAATCTTCATTCTGTTCTTCCAGTAATTGTAGTACTTTCCCTCGAATAGTGGAGGCCTTTGGGTAGAGTAACCTTCTCTTATTGTCTCCATTGGGTTCATCTTAAGATCTACTCTTCAGGAGTTACCTTTAAAATAAAGAGAATACAACTCTGATACCAATTGTTGGTCCCAGATGAATTCAAGAGGGGGTGAATTGAGTTTTATAAAATAATTCACAATTTAAAATCAAACTCAAAGCAATAATATGAAGATAAGGGACAAAGAAGACAATCAATTTTAACGAGGAAAACCTAATTGGTTAAAAAACCACGACGTCCAAATTGGATAAACAATCCAATGGACAACTCCACTATGATAATTTTGTGTACAAGAGTTCCTAGTATCCTAGTTTCCTTGTCTACCCTTACACAACAATTATCCTAGCTGGTATCCTTGTTTCCCAGCAAAAAACTCTAGTCTAAATTCACCAAGAATAGAGACAGACTGATATTTTTGTTTTCCAGTCAGACTGGTATCCTAGTTTCCCAGTCAAAAGTCGCATGTCTCAATTCACCAAGAACATAGACAGAACTGGTATCCTAGTTTCCCAGTTGCGACCTCTTCCAAAGTCAAGAAGAAGAATAAAGTAAAATTGTTACCTTTACGCTTCTATTCCTTAAGCAAATAGGTACATTTAAATACTAATGGAGAGTTGAAGAATCAGACTTGCCAAGCGCTTTTATATGATTTCACAACAACTCTCTCAATGATGCAAACATAAACTCTCTAAAGCTCTAATATTATGTGGAATTTAATGCATACTCTAAACACCAAAATATGTTTCTATTTATACTAATTTAAGGATATAATTTTAACCAATTTTTGAATACAATCCTAAAGATATTTTATCATATTATCTAATGCAATCTTAAAGATATTCTATTATATTATGCAATGCAATCTTAAAAATATTCTATCCTATTTTGAATGCAATCTTCAAAAATGTTTTATCTTATTATACAATGTAATCTTAAAGATATTCAATTATATTATGCAATGCAATCTTAAAAATATTCTATCATATTTTTTAATGCAATATTAAAAAATATTTTATCCTATTTTTGAATGCAATTTTAAAGATAAATATCTTGGCAAGATCAATCTTCTAATCTCCTTACATAAAATCTAAAAAATAAATAGAAACAAATCTTCTTAATTCCATATCATCTTGAATGATAACAATCTTCAGAATTCTTCAAATAATCTTCTCAATTATGTTGATCTCCATAAATCCAAAATATCAGTAATTTCAAAATATCAAATAATTATCATCAGTGCAATATATATAATAATGTGACATTCATTGTTTGTTATCATCAAAATTTTACAAATCTTTATATGCATTAGGGGTTCAACAAATATCCAACACCTGCCACTTCTGATAGACTCGTTGACCACATAATTCACTGCAAGGACCAGCGAATTACATGGCCACTAATATTGCGTCATTTCATCGTACCTATTTCGCTGGAGAGTAGCAAATTATGCCACTTGGTAGTCTGGTAAATGTAACACCCCGTGTATACCCGGCGTATTATCATTATGATTAAATCAGATTAGCGCTTAAACAAAGTAATTAAAACATGTTTATCGCAGAAGCATAAAAACCAAAACCATATTTCTTGATTACATTATATATGGAATCACAACCCACAACCAAAACATAAACAAGCCCTTGCTTAACCAGATCACACAACCAAACCATAGGCAGAATAACTCATTATCTCAAAGATATATAAACAGGAGAAACATAACACAGGTTATGTACAACATCAACATCTGACACCCGAGGTGTCTATACAAAAGAATAAGCGTCCGAGCGCTTTCTGATCCCTAGGATCCTTCCTCACACGAGGGCATACATATACAACACAAAACTACATGTACATCACATGCCTTCCCTCTACAGGGGTACAAAACAAACCAAAAGCTGAGCCGAGCTCCAAGCTATCCTCTGCTGCCCAAGGCCAAGCAGGCACCGTCTCTACTGGGGCCTCCTACCCTGAGACTGCTCCTCTCTACCAGAAGCATCACCTAAAAAAGCATAAGCCCCACACGGGGTGAGATAAACATCTCAGTAAGCTCAGGGTCCTTGGAGGCATCTCCTCCACCCTGACTCACTCACCATGACACAAGTCATCAGGGTATCACAACCATCTGGGCCATCCCGGCCACTCATAACAATACACACAAGCTATCCAAGCTCTATGTACGGCGGACCGAGTCAAACGCCGACCTCAGTGTGAAACCGGAATTCACACCCGTGCCATCCCATTGGGTGCTAACCCTTCGCATGGACGCACGTATATGGTACCTCCGAGACTAGGCACTCAACCGCGATGGGACACACCTAGCTCTTGGTCTTAGGGAATCTCCGCATCCCGGGACCGAGTCAACCATGAGCTAACCAAACTAGGAGGTGCGCTCTCCTCCTAGGGAGGTCCATATCTATCTTAACTAGTCAGAAGATCTAACAACAGGCTTAACACATTTATCAAGCACAGATACAAGCACATATTATCATGAGTATGCAACATCCACACAATGCATGTATCATGAATGAAACCACTACTCCCTTGGAGTATGGTAGAGCACAAGCAAGTGGGAAACATCCCCAAGGGTCCAAGAACTTACCTGGCAAGCCGAGCTCTGCAGTTCTTCCCATGCTCTGTGGCCCACGCCACTGACACCCGTGGTGTCACGCCCTATACAAGGCACATACAACATGTATCAACATACAAGCCACACAAGGCACAAAGCAAACACGGTTCACAACCGCTCACAATGAAAGGACTCACGATCCTTTCCCAAAACCACAAGGTCATCTATCCTATGGTTCAACAAGACTTGGCATCCACAAGCCATCATACCAAGAGCCTCACAAGGCCATCCAAACCATAATCCAAGGCCATAGCATGTTCACAAATGGCCAAGCAACTCAGCCCACAACAACACACATGCTTCACATAGAGCCATGAAAATCAAAGTTCACCAAACTCACATTTAAGAGCTAATCCTACATCCTCATAACATTCTAAACACATGTTTCTAAAGGACCCAAGGCTAATACTAGCTCTATCAAAAGTGGGTCACTATTCATCCAAAACCCCAACTCACAAATCAAGCGGTGAATCTCGAGTTTCTTACCTCAAAGATGGCAAAGAAGGTCTAAGGACGACTTCCCCTAGCTTGGGTACTCACGAATCGTCGCCGTTCCTCGCCGAGCTCGAGTTTCATGAACTTCCCTTGAGAAAGAGGTTCTTTGATTTAGGGGTTTTAAAGGAGAAATGAGGAAGGATTCAAGCTCACTAGAGGTTTCTCACAAGGGTTAGGTGTAAAAGCAAGTGTCTAATCAAAGAAAGGAGGTCTAGAGAGCTTGGAAGCTCATCAATGGCGGATGGGCTGGAGGAGGAAGAAGAGAAAACAGTTTCTCTCTCAAAACGCGAAAATAGCCTTTTATAGGCCCCCTGTACACGTTCCCGCGCTAATAGCGTCACAACCCACGCTAATCGTGCCACCAATTCGAAAGAAAAAGCTTCCTAGAGCATTATGGCGCTAATTGCGTCATATCTGACGCTAATCGCGCCATATATTCGAATCAAAAGGGTCTCCAAACCATACTGGCGCTAATCGCGCCAACTGGGCGTGTCTGTCGCGCTAATCGCGCCAAACTGACGCTGTTCGCGCCATCAGGCCGCAAGAAATGGCCTCTGGAGCGTTTCCCACGCTAACGACGCCATTTTCACGCTACTGGCGCCGCATCCCACGCTAACCGCGCCGTTCCCACGCTGTTAGCATGAGATTTTTTTTTTTTTTTTAGAAAACTGGGTTATTATAGTAAAACTTTCTGCTCACATGACATTCCGGTATTTAAAATTTTGTTTAGGGGGCACATTGGTGATGTCTCACATTGAAGCTACGTAGTGGGGGGAAAAATCATTAAAGAGCAATTATTCCTTGTTCGATTTCGTTTACCCAAAATATTTATGAATGCTTATTGCTTTTTTTTTTCTCTCTTATGGATCTTTTTATGAATGATTGTTGGCATATAAATGCCAAAAGACAAACATGACATCACAACAAAAATTGGAGTCAATTCCATCAATTTTGCTTTATCAATCAACCTCACTCTCTTCTTAACTAACTTAACTTCTTCTTGGTACCAACCAAAATCCTAATTGTCCATTTCCCTTTGTCTTTTATGTTTCCCTTGTTCTTTTGCACTTAATTAACACCTTTGATCTGATCTGTGTTAGTTTTCAATATTTTTTGTTATTCTAAGATTTTTATTTTCTTTATGAGAAATAGGTGTACATTGATTGATGGAGTGAATCTCTTTTGAATTTGTGTTGCAGGTGATCTGATTGGTTCTGTCTGAATTGGGTTTGATTCAGAATTGGGACTTTGGATTGAGAAGTTTTAGCCCTTCTTTTTGTAGCATATTTTGGGTTTTGATGAATCCATTGACATTCCTTCGTTATTGGGGGAGGAATGTGAGCTACTGTTTCAATGATTGCATGGATATTGAGGGTTTCATAGAATGTTGTGTTATGTTATGATAGGTTGTGGTTTTTTTTACTTTGCTTGCTGCTCTTGGAATTCTGGGCTGGTGGAATTTGGTGTGGGTTTTGAATCTGTGTGTCAGAGGAAGTTCAAGAATTTGGACATGAGAAGCTCCTGGTTGAATAATTTGTCAATCATTATTAGCCCTAGACCTCCTGTGAACTGGTTATTCTTGTGCCTTATCAGCCTGCTTGTGCTAATTGTTGTTCTGGGTTAAGGAGCAGGCGGCGGTTGATTATTTAGAGTTAAGGTCTAGGGCACGGGTTGTCTCTAGCCAAAGAGAATTTGACCTTTGTGGGAAGGAAAGAGAGAATTTTGTGCCTTGTTACAATTTTTCAGCCAATTTGTTAGCAGGATTTAAAGATGGAGAGGAGTTTGACCGGCATTGTGAACTGTTAATTGAAGAAGAAAGGTGTTTGGTTCACCCTCCTAAGGAATATAAAATTCCCTTGCAATGGCCTGCTGGCAGGGATGTCATATGGAGTGGAAATGTGAAGATAACCAAAAACCAATTTCTTGCATCTGGAAGTATGACCAAAAGGTATTGTTGGGATTGAATCCCAAGCCATGTCCAGCCCAATAAGGAAAGATTGAAGTTCCTTATGTTATAGGTCAGCATTTACTTCTTTTCAAACATTGACGGTTAATTTGAAACCACAAAAGAGAAAAAAAGGAAAGGAGAAAGAAACCGTCAAAATTCGCATGTGGAGAAAGGTAGAAACTACCATCTGTCAATCTTCTTTATCTCCTTTAATAACCGTTAGATCTTGGTGAAACTTTTTAACCAAGTTCGTGACTCCCTAGTATTAACATCTAACGGTTGGTTTCGTGAATAGAGGCTTGTAGCATCAGCAAAAATTTCCAAACTGAACTGGTTCTGAAATCGTTTCTGAAGCGTCAAGCGTTATTGAGAGGGACATTTCTCTCACACTAACCGTTGGATCGCGTTCAAACTTTGAGGAGCGGTTAATAAAATCCATTTATACATTATGACCGTTCGGATCATTTATTTAACTGTTACAAGATGGATTTTTTCAACTGCAAATAGAGGTTATCAGAATTCCTGTTTTGTTCTATCTTGTTTCGGGCAATGATATTGAGAAAGAGTTATTTCTTTTCTCAACCGCTGGATTGTCCTCAAATTTGATCAGTGTGTTTCTCTCTTGCAATACATCAGTTTGACCGTTGGGATTTGTTTGTTGTTTCTAGTGGTAGAAATTAAATTCATACAAAAGCCTATTTTTTATATTTGCCTCTTGTGATGGTTTGATACAACTTTTGTTAAAGTTGTTTGTTGATTGAAATGGTTGTTGGAACCATTTTGTAATCTCACTTTATTGATAGTGAAGAATTTGGGTGGACTCCGAGATCAGTCTCGTGGTTTTTTGTTTCTCACATTGAGAAGGTTTTTCACGTTAAAAATTGTATTGTGTTACTTGCATAATTATTATTTATGTATAAAATATTTTGTTTGTCCAAGATCATTCATAACAAGTCTTGGAAGGGAAAATTGATATCTTTTTTCCAACAGGTACTTCTTTCTCCATGCTAATTGCTAGAGTAGAGTTGACCCTCTTTTGGCCAAAATAGTGTTTTGGCTATAACAATTGACTGCTTATAGAAAAGTACTGCAGTTTTTGCAAGGAGTTTATCGATTCATTTATTAATGAATAAGGTTTTTCCGATTCTATGATTTTGCAATAAATTATCAAGGTTAATGCTTCTAGAAGAGAATCAAATTGCTTTCCACTCAGAGGATGGACTGATCTATGACGGTATGGAAGATTACTCTCGCCAACTTGCAGAGATGATAGGGTTGGGAAGTGACAACGAGCTTCCTCAAGCTAGTGTAAGTCTTCCATTTATCATCATTCAATAATTGTTCTTCTCCTTCGGGGACCATAATGTCTGAGAAGGCTGATTTTTTTGCAAAATGGTCTAGTGTTTAGTAAAGTCTCTTTTTCGTTCTCCTTAAGGATTTTGATGTTTTTGTTGCATATTATATGTGACTGCTCTGTATTGATCACTTTATGGCACTTTAATGACAGTTTGCATTGCTCCATATGAGGCAATAGGTAGCCAGGTTCAGTTTGCATTCCTGCTGTGATTGGCAACTTCGTTGCAAGACCGCTTTCATATCCTTCATTATCATATGACGTGGTTCATTGTGCTCAATGTGGCATCATTTAGGATGAAAAAGTAGTTATATTATATTATATTATTGTTAATGGGTGGGTATTCACAAATCGTCTTTGCTTCCTAAGTAGTAGACTTCATTGTGGATTATTTGTCTTTAAAAAAAAAAATACTTCCCTCTTCTTTCCTAATTGCCTCCTTGCTCTATACCATAGCTAATAATATTGAGCTTCTTTGTGAACTCCTGTCTTTCTTTTTGCTCTCTAACATTGACATGTTGAACAGATGGAATGTTCCTTATAGAAGTTGACCGTGTTCTTAAACCTGGAGGATACTTTGTGCTAACCTCACCAACAAGCAGGTCACAGGGAAGTTCATCACAAATGAAAAGGAGGAACATGTTGATGCCAATGGAAGAGCTGACCCAGCAACTCTGTTGGACTCTTCTAGCTCAGCAAGATGAGACATTCATCTGGCAGAAGACTGCTGATGTTAAGTGCTATGCATATCGGTAAAGATAATTGATAATATTATCTATAGACTGTTTATTTGAGATTATTAATATCGACTACCATTCTGCTAAAGGCTTGCTCCATGGGTCTCTTGAAGTAGGCTGCTACCATAATTCTTTTAGTGACATGTTCCCTTACACTGTACAAAGAAGCATGCTATACCATTATGCAAAGAAGATGATGATGATGCTCAGTCATATCATCAGCCTCTTCAACCATGTATAAGTGGGACCTCTAGCAAGCGCTGGATTGCAATACAGAATAGATCCTCTGGATCTGAATTGAGTTCAGGTGAGCTTAAAATTAATGGAAAGTATTGTTTGTAAATGCTTTCATATTATTTGCTTTACCTCTTTCTAACTTCATTCCCATTTTGTACTGCTTGGTCTTTTCATTGACATCTCTCTGTTATTAGCAGGTGTTCAGCCTGAAGATTTTTTTGAAGACTTACAATTCTGGAGATCAGCTCTTAAGAACTATTGGTCTTTGCTTACACCGCTAATTTTCTCCTATCATCCAAAGAGGCCAGGAGATGAAGATCCATTACCTCCATTTAACATGATACGTAATGGATGGACATGAGTACAAAATATGGCGAGTTGAACACTGCCCTTCTAGAAGAGAAAAAATCAGTTTGGGTCATGAATGTTGTTCCTGCAACTGCTTCTAATTCACTTCCTTTTATACTGGATAGAGGTTTTGCTGGTGTTATGCATGACTGGTAAGTTTCTTTTTGTTCTTTGTCTAGGCAAGTTGTGTAAACGCTTGTGAAATAAATGGTTCATATATGTGATCTGGGGATTGATCTTTAGGTGTGAACCTTTCCCTACGTACCCCCGGACATATGATATGCTTCATGCAAATGGAATTCTTTCTCATCTCACTTCAGAGAGGTGCAGCTTGATGAACTTATTCTTGGAGATGGACAGAATACTGCCTCCAGAGGTACACTCTCCCCCTTATATTTATTGTCATGTTTATTGGTGTTTGTGATCGAAGTGATAACTTGATTTTTCTACTATGCATAAATCAAACATTACATTTATATTAGCAGAATAATTATCTGGCATCTTCATTCCTCTTTCAACAGTTCATTCATTTGACATATTCTCCAGAATGATGAAAATTTCTAAGTATTTGACTATTTATTTGACTCATGTCATGCATGCTCACTTATTCGTGTGATGCACAATCTACAACCAATTGTCTGTCAAGGGTCTGTGAATCCTAATCCTGACATAACATTGCATGACCTGGTAGCTACGACACGACTCGACTCTTCGACATATCAATCTTAAAAAATTATGAATTTCGACACGTTAAGACACGTTTTAATATTAAATAATATTTTTAATTTATATAGTATATATTTTATTTTTAATATTTAATAATTTAAAAAAATTAAAATAAACTAATAATATTTATCAATGTAATCCCTTTCAATGCTTACGGTATCCCTATGTTATTATGCATGCATTTCAGGTTCAATTGCTCCTTCATCCAAATTAAACTAATAAACTAAATTGTACATGCATTCCGTGCTCCATTACTTCTTCATCCAAATTAAACTAATAAACAAATTAAACATCAGAGCGTGTGACTGTAAGAGGCATGCGAGCGTACCCTGACGGCCTTCCTCTGCAAGGCAGATGCCGCCTCCTTTGCGCCTTTGACCGTGTCCGACAAGGTCAAATTCGCATGTAGAAACCGGTCAACTCGTCAGAGTTGTTGACTGTGCGTTGGACACGGTGTCGGAACGTGTCTGTAATATCTGGAATTTTTTTAAACATATGATTAAGCCGAATTAAGCACGTGTTAAGCTTAGGATTAAGCTTATGACGGAGGAAATATAATTAGGCTTAGTATAATTCGAGAAAAGGCTTGAGAAAGAGATGGAATAGGCTGTTCTGGCCTGTGGCGCGACCCGCGTGACGTGCGGCGCGATCCGCGCCAGATGTATAAGTCAGGCCAAGTGGTTCTGCCATCTCGCGCTAGTAGCGTGGGTACGGCGCTAATGGCGTGGGAGCCCCGAGCCTTTGGCGCGACCAGCGTGGAGTTGGCGCGAGTAGCGTGGGCTGGCCGAGAGTATGGCGCGATCAGCGCGAGATTTGGCGCGAGCCGTGCGGAATCGACGGGTTTGCTTTTATAAATGCTCTCTAGGGCTGAAAGAGAAAGAAGAAAAAGAGAAAAGGAGAGAGAGAGAGAGAGAGAAAACCTCCATTGACGCATTTTGAGAGCTTCATATCTTCTCCATCTCCCATCTAAACACCTTGGACCCAACTGAGAAAGTGTTCAGAGCTTCGAGATAAGCTAGTGACTTAGCTTGATTCTCGAGAAAAGTCGGTCTATGGCGAGATCGAGATTCCAAAGGGAGCTTTTGGAATCGGAGAACCAGGACCAGAGAAGGCTTTGGTTGAGCGATCTGTCTTAGGGAAAGTGGTTCCCTAGTGTGTCTGAGTTGCACAAAGGTAAGAAACTCGAGCTCTAGCCGTTGGTTCTGTGTTTGGGTCTTTGGTTAGATTTTGAATATCTTGAGGGGTGTTTTTGGAAGTGTTAGAGCCGTTATTAGGCTCGGACTCTGTAGAGTCTTATGCTCAGAGGACTGTTCTGAGGAGTTTAGAGCCTTGAATCATCATTACTGATGAAGTTTGATTTTGGCTCTA
>PYAF01000229.1:978068-996620 GCA_007407185.1 Glycine tomentella
ATGGTGTATAGATGCCATGATGATGGCTGGACTCTGTGAGACGAGTCTGAGATGGCCTGAGAGCCAGTATGAGGTGGGATACCTCTGATATTGATGGATCTAGTGTGATAACCCAGAGAGCTGGGATATGTGTTAAAGCTAGGCTAGGGTCCTAGATTTGGTATGTGTGAGCTGGGATGACATCCTAAGCTCTGATATTTGTATGTGTATATGCTTGGGGGTAAACCAGGGTGAGGGAGGATTTCCCAGAACCCTGAGCTTACTGAGATGTTTATCTCATCCCTGCTGTGGGTTGTTGTTTTCAGGTGTTTCCTGAGGAGAGGAGCAACCATAGAGCTTAAGGCTGAGCTGAGTATGCTGGAGACGGTCATGGGCTACAGATGAAGATTGGAAGAGTTTTATTTATACCTCTGTCTTGTTTTTGTATCTGTTTTAAGATGGGGTGTGAGTGTACACTCGTTGTACTGTACATATAATGATGTATGACCAGATGTGATCTTGTTTTTGAGCATGTATATGTACAGATGAGGTTGTTGTATGTTCCTCCTGATTTCCTCGGTTTAGATGTTTATGTATCTGCCTATGTTTTGTGTTTTGTATGTTAGTTTTATCTGGATCAGCAGGGGTTTGAGGTTGTTTTGTGTGATGTGTTTTATATTTCATGCATAGTGTAATCGAGAAAAACGATTCTATCGCTTTCGCGCCGCGCCTAGTTAACGCTGTTAGCGTGACACTGGTATTTTTGGTGATAACGCACCGGGTGCACACGGGGATGTTACAGTGTTGGAGCGTGTCGTAGTGTCGGACTCGATACGGCCCCTGTTTCAGAGTGTCAGTGCTTCCTAACCTGGTAGGGATGGGTCATTCTTTCTGATAACATGGGAGCAATAGAGATGGCTCGCACACTTGCTGCACAAGTACGTTGGGAAGCAAGGATAATTGGCCTTCAGAAAGGCAGTGATCAGCGGCTTCTTGTTTGCCCGAAACCATTTCTGAAAAAATGATTGTATTGGCTCTATTATGTTTCACCCTGGCGGATGAACACGTTCTGCTCTGGTAATTCCTCTTAACTTCTACTGTACTTGGTGAGAGGACTGTAGGTGGCATATAATTCAATACAAAATCAAACATTATTGGATGCTGTAAAACTCTAGAATTATGTAGGACACGGGATATGTTTTTGTCAAACTAAGCCTTTTAATGTTGCTTCCAAAATTGTGAGGGATGGAATCTAAGCATCCATGATGACTTTCCTCTACAAGAAGCATTGCTACTTTTAAATTATGATGTTTAAGCTGAGAACCTCCAAAAATCGATTCCAACAAATGTGCAAATTCAATTCTTCTGCAGCATATCAGATTGTATTGAAACTTATCTGCATACTGAACTGCATTTTGTTGTTTTTGTTTCAATTTCAGGTAATGGATTGTTCAGCAGGCACAAGTTGTATTTGTATATACTGCACGGAGCCTTGACATTTTTCCATCTTTTTGCGCAATTGGGTAGGAGGATTGTGGAAGCTGTAGATTGTGGAGGTTCAAGTTGAACTCGGGCTCCAATTCATTTTATTGGTCAGAGGTGTTTGTAGTAATCCATTCATTTATATCTTGTTAGCATTTTTTTGCTTAATGATTTATTTTATTGATCATTGGACTTTGGACGTAAATGTCAACTTGTTAAACAATCACACTGATTTTTATAAGAAAGAATATGACTGGCCACGAAATATAAAAATGAATTTAAGATTATAACACAGTTGGAGCCAGTGTTCACCATACGCAGAGCATTTTTCTTTCTGTTGACGGGATATACAGAGCAATTCTTAATAAAGTATTTATCATAAATTATGAGTTGTATTACACATACAATAACTCATACAGCAATTTGTTTAAGTATTATTTTTAGTTATCTCTCTTCATTACTATATTCATTTATTTAATTTCTCTTTTTCTCTCTTTGTCTTGGTGGTACAAATTGATATATAAGTTGTATAAGTAACATTTTTCTATCATTCCTTTTTTTGTGTTGTCAAAAAAGCCTCTAGAGTAGCTAAATACAAGTTAGATTTGCATGTAAGGCATTACAGATAAAATCTGGCACTACGTCACAAATATGAAATTGACCCATTAACTTCATTCCATGCTTAACCAAACTATCAGTAACTTGGTTAGCTTCATTCACAACACGAACCCAAACGGATTTATTATCTTTTTAATCCTTAAACTTTTTAGAATTTATGTTTTTAGTTTTGAATTTCTTTTTATCCATTTTTAGTTTTTAAACTTTTATTTTGTTTTATTTTAGTCTCTTAGCTTTATTAAAGGACAAAAAAGTAAGGACTGAAAAAAAATTAAAAGACTAAAAACAGAAATAAAAAATTGAGGGACTAAAAATAAATTTTTTAAAAGTTTGGGAACTAAAATAATAATTTATCCCGAACTCAAATGTTATGTCCTTGATGCTAGTAGATATTATGTATCCTTTGCACTAGACTATAGTAAGAATGGAAATGATTACAACTCTTTGTTAACAAGTTCAAGGCTACTTGAGAGTTTGAGAACACTTTAATCACAGAGATCTCTTCCCAGTTCCCAGGTTAATTCAAGACCATGTAAAATACCCATAGCTCAACTGTTAAAATAGAGCACACAGCAGTCTTTGGCAGGAAATCCACAATAGTTCATGATAAAGAATTTTTATAGTTCATCCTATTTATTTTATCGGTTTGGTTCATAAGAAATAAGTAGTATTCATATTTTAGAATCTTAAAGAACCTCTATTACATTTTTAATCCCTATGTTATTTATGAATTTTGTGATTTCTCACATAAACATATCATTACCTGTAATTTTATAAAGAAAAATAGATGTTTACAAGTAACTCAGTAAAGAAAAACAATATATTGGGACTGAGGCAATACATATTAAAGTATGAAAATAAAGTGATTCATACTATCATTCTTAAACATACAAGCGCACAAGTGTTCGTATAAAATCTAAAACTAGTTGTCCAAGGATTCTCTCATACATAGGCTCTCATGTGGAATGCTTGACCATTTTCACATGCTTCCAAAAGCTTGTAACAATTGTCCAATCCAAAATAAATATCTTTGAAATGATTATCCAAATCTGGCATAGGTAATTTGGGGGTGGTTTGCTAGTGTCTTTCACTTCATTATTTTGGTCTGCAACCTTTCTAAGATCAACAGACCAAAGGAAGTCTAACCAGTAACCACCTGAAGAGTCGTGAGTGCAACAGTGCCCTTTCATACATTTCTGAATCTTAATAAATGAGCAGCACCTTCTTCAATCTTCATGTTTGAGAAATGAATTCAACTTTGACATTGCCATTTTCAATTTTCTAATATACATAACATCGCATCACAATATTATACCACTTTCAAATTGTGAGATCAGACAGATAAAAAAAATATATGAAAAAAAGAATGGGTATTGATTGGCATTCAGTATATTTTAAAATAAATAAATAACTCACATTTATGAACCTACTTAGAACAAGACATTGTGCTTAAGGAAATTAACAGATTGAAAGGATTGCGACAAATAACCATACTGAACCAATACTACCGCTCAAGAAAAAGGTTGATACAAAAATCAAGAATCCACTTATGCAATAAAGTCGATGCCGTAAGGTTTTAGTATCACTCTACTTGTATTAGAAGTTTAATGAGGCGAAAACAAAAGTAAGCCAAAGGATTTGTTATTAATCATTTTAAGTACAAAATTTTAAAGCCTACATAGTATGTGTTTATTCCAATTACTTAAAATTAGTAAAGCATGATTGACATAAACGTTCCATTTAAGGACAAGCAATACTGCAGCGATCTTTTGAGGATGGATTATCTTGGAAACAAGAAAGTTGTAGATGTCTTTCTACCCTGAGTTTTTTTTTTTTTAAATCAATCGTAACTCACAAAATATAAGAATAAGAACAACAAATGAAAGTATGCAACTGATCTTCAGAAACAGTAAATGGCACATGCTCACCCTAAACCATTATTTCTAAATTATGGTTTCATAAAAACCTCCAATAATTGGAGAGAGAGGTAGCTTGTATATGAAACTGGAAAATCAATGATGATAGTGATATATAATATTTAAGGGCACATAAACCTGAATCATGTGCTCCTTGCAGGTCAGATTGCTCCACTGTTACTAAGCTTAAAAATGTTGAGATTCATCAATCACCTACTATATTTGAAATAAAATTTGGTTTTTGACATAAATTTACATAGTCTATAGATTTACACAGCCTGATTAACAGTGTCTGATATCAGTCATTTGAATCTTCGGTTATTGGACTTCTGTCCCTTCTTCTATCCCTAGTAGCCATCTTCTGCCCATATCTATCAAGTATATCTGCCAAATCAACCAACCCCACCTCTCTCAACTTCTTTCCCACATCCTCAAACATATGCACACCTTCCTCATTTGAAAAGTAGTGCAAAAACTTATTATAATCAAACCTTGGCACCTCCACTCCTCTATTCAACACCCTCTCCACGTACTTAGTAGCTTCCTTTGACTTCCCTGCCTTCACCATCCCCCCAACAAATATAGTGTCGAAATTCACCAGTGGATCGGTCCCTTTCCTTCCCCTCCTCCCCAAATGCCCTTGCAGCAGCATTATGTACGTGTGCATAGTCGGTTCGCAACCTCTCCTTATCATCTCCCTAAACACCTGAGTCGCCTCACCGGCCCTCTTGAGCTTCAAAAGCCCCTTTATCAACGCATGATACACGCTCAAATCCGGCACCTCAATCCCCTCGAAAACCCGATAAGCCTCTCTAACTCTCCTCCTCGTTAGAAGCCCATACACAGCGTCCCCCAACGTCGAGTTATTGACCCGAACACCCCTCTCGTGCATTTCCTCAAACACCTCATGAGCCCGGGCCATCATCCCCTTCTTGCACAACCACCTAATCACCAGCCCATAAGTGGAAGCCCCAAGCTCATCCATCCTCTTGAACCTCATTGTCTCAAAAAGCCTCAAAGCCTCATCATACTCATTCACCTTAAAAAGGGTCTCCATCATTTTCTCCACAGCATCAACTTCAGCTTCAAACCCCTCATCCTCCATCAAGTTCCAAACTTTAGAAGCCCCAACTAAATCACCCTTATCACAATACCCTCTAATCAAATTCTTGTATGTCACCCCATCAGGCCTAACACACTCCCTCAACTTGAAAACAACAAACTTGGCCTCATCAACAAGCCTACTCTTACACATTGCCTCAACCACCTTATTCAAAGTTCCCAAATTGTATTCACACCCATTTGAATTCATCAAGTGGAAAAACTCCACACACTTCTTAAGCTCCCTGGCACCACCCAGAGTCCTCAGAGCAATGACAAAGGTCTTGTCGTTGACGAAATGACCACGCGCCATGTCGTTTAGAAGGTCCCAGAAGAGGTCGATGTTCCGGGACTTGCCTACTACGTCGAGCATTTTGTTGAAGGAGACGGGGGTGTGGGTGAAGTGAGGGAGGGATTGCGTGTAGAGGAAGAAACGGTAAACGGGTCGCCATGAATAGGGGAATTTATTGCATACCTGGAGGAAGAACTCGTGGGTGAGTTGGAACTCGGACGAGGAGAGTTTGGAGGTGAGTCGTGGCTCGGGCGAGTTCTGCTGCTGGTACAGGATGGTGCACACTCGGAGGAGGTGGTCGGGGTTCACCGGAGAAACACGGTGGTGGTGGCGGCGGAGGGGTTGGACGGAGATGGGGGCTGAGAATATTAGCGTGGCGGTTCGCCGGAGAAGAAGCATTTCGTTCGGGTAAAACTAGTCAGATATCGAGACTTGAGAGGAAGATTTAAACTTTGCAACATAGTGTTTTGAGGAAATTAGGGCCGTTTGAGGTGGGTTTTTTTTTTTTTTTTTTTATGGAAGGTTTAAGGCTTTAAACAATATATTTTTTAGAGGTGTCAAAGGGGTTAACCCGGATTACCTGGGGTTGACGCTGTAAATAATCAATCCAGTTTGATTCACTCTGTGTCGAGTTAAGAAAATCACAATCCGGCTCAACCCATTATAAGTTGGTGAGTTAATGATTCACTTACCATTATATTTTTCTCATTAACTTATTCAATAATTCAAAAGACTCAAATACAAATAATGACACTATAATATTTTAAGGATAAAGTAATTTATGATTCAAATGACAGTTGATAAATAAAAAGTGTAACAACACAATTCAAATAAAGTGGTCTAAATGACACAATTTAAGCATCTAATATTACTATTCAAGAAATGTAGACAAGTGATTTAATGACACCATTCAAAAACATCAGTTTTATTTTCCTATTATCAAAGAAAAATAATTGGATTAAATGAGTTAACTTGTCCCAAATCCATTTGGCTTGCAAGTTAAATGAGTTGGATTATTATCAGGTCAAAATTATGAAAATTTTAAATTTTATAACCTAACCCAGCTTAAACCCTTGATAGGCTAGGTTGACTTTATCAAGTTCGGACTCACTTTAATACCTCTATTATTTTATTTATTGTCTGTGTGTCAAGGAAGGAGAGTAAAATGATTGCAAGTTCTAAATTAAAGGTTAGGCAAATGTTTCATCATTTGGCTTTTGTCCTTATTGCCTTTGTGGTAATGGAGAAACATCTATTACCTCTAATAAAAGCAATGTTTCCTTGACAAGTGTCATCCTCTCATTCCTTAATATACTACCCAAATCAATTCCACTTCTACAACAAATATCTGGTTACAAATTAATATTGTTACATGTTGGTTACAATGGGTCAGGTCCTACTTACACCCTATCTGGTTAGAAAGAGTTAGCTTTGTTCCACTATACTGTCAAATAAACAACTAATGGCTTCAAATATTAGTTACAATGGGCCAAGTACTACTTACACCCTATTGCTTATGTTGTGATTTGATCGTTCTCTCACCCATTTCCACACAAATTTGCAGCCATTGTGTCAAATCACTTTTCATTTGAAATTTAATTTCATCTCTCTTTCGATTGTAGAAAAGTTGGTCTTCTAAACCAATAAACCTTAGTTACTTCCTTGTTCTCTCTCTCTCTCGGCTCACTCTCTCATTTTCTCGATTCTCATCTTCCCTCAGTCCAAACTAAGTTTCTGGTGCTTTTCTCCTTCTCCTTCTTTTTCAATCTTTTTTCCTTCTATTTTTTCTTTTTCAATGATTTTCTTTTCTCCATCCATAGTAAGTTTTCGTGTTTGTTGTAGGTGTTGGTCTAAGCAAGAATGTCTCGAAAGGTTAACAGTATTGTAGACATGGATGACTCCAAAGAGACGTGGAAATTGGGTGTTCAAATAGCCCACCTGTGGACTTAACAGAGGTCTTCGAAGCCCTTTATTGATCTTTCTCAACAATAAGGTTTGTCACTGTGGTACTTTTATGCCTTTGCAAAGTGACCTAAAATTAATGGTTTGTGTTGTGTGCTATGAGTAATGTTTTCTAACACTCTAAATCTGCAATAGTCAGTAGTTTTAAGTGGTTTCACAATCTTAAATGGTTTTCATGCATGAAAATAAGTGTTAAAACTGTTGTGAAGGATGTCTACTGCAAATTAATTGGTTATAAAGATTTTCTTAATGGCTTTGAAAGACACAAAGTTTGTGCCTTTTAGCCCCATTCAGCATTAAATGGTGAAACAGTGAGGTCATTAACTCTATGACGATATTATTTTAGTTTATTCTCTTGATAGTAATGAAACTTGTACACTTGTTTTCTTATCTTGAATTGGATGTTACTAATAGATTCTTTTGTGTTTCGTGTGTTGTCTTGGTGCAAAATATAGGGGGACAAAATAGAAGCTTGTGTTAAAATTCAGATAGTGATAAATGGGAAGCCAAGCTGATAGAAGGCAAAACTTATTTTGTCCAAAACTTTGAAGTTGAGATGAACTCGAGCCAATATAGGGCAACAAATCATCACCACAAGCTATCCTTGATCAAAACAATCATTGTGAAGGAAACAAATATTGTAGATAAACCTAAGGATGTTTATAGGTTCACTGAGTTTGATCCAATTACAAAAAGGTTGTTTCATCCAATTACCTTATAGGTAATTTTGTTTACATCTGCAATCAAGTGGGATTTTGTTGATTTTTATGAAATAGGAATCTCTAACTAATACTTATTTTCTTATTTCATTAAACATTTTAAAAATGCAGACATCATTGGTGAATTGGCGGAAATTCCATAGTGGCAACTTCAAGAGAACCTAAAGAGAAATGCTCTCACTCTGAGAAATCCAAGGTATGTTGCAGTCAATACGTTTGAAGAAAATTCGACAGTGTAAATGAGTTAATCTAATTTATATTTTTGTTGTGGTAAAGGTTCTACTTTGTCATGAAATTTGTGGGGAGTTTTTGCCTTGCAATTGAAAGCATACTTATACAAACATGAAAATGACACTGGGCCTATTGTCATTTTGTTGCAGTTGGCTAAGATCAAAGAGTGGAAAGATTTATGCAGTAATATGTTAGTGCATATAGTCTCTGTTATTCTATTCATGAATTATATTGATCTTGGTCTGTTGTGATTTCATAAGCAAAGTTTGTACATTATCCTATTAGCATTCAAAACTCAATGTATGGGGCAAGGCTTTATATTAATGAAGATATCAAAGAGATTAACGATTTCTTGAAAAGGTACTTCTTATTGTGATAGTTGAATGATGTTTTAGGATTTACTAATGCTATTAATATGTGTGTATTTATTTAATGTAGTTTGGAACCAAGTGATAATTATGATATTTGCTTAAGTCAAAGAATTGTTCAGATATCTCAAAGCTCTCAAAGCTCTGTAATTAGTTATGAAGATAAGTTTTTGTAGAATTCACTACTAGAAATAATATTTTTAACATCGCTACTTTAACATATGTTTTATCAAAAATTGATGTTAATAAAAGAACGGTGGCATTTTTGTAAATAAATTAATTTTGTTAACATCAATTTTTCAAAAATTAATGTTGTTGTGTCGATGTTAACATCGATTTTTTAAAAATCGATGTTGTTCCTATGAATGTTAACATCGATTTTTCAAAAAATCGATGTTAAAAGTACTATAAATATGGATTTATGTTTTTTTTTTGCTTAACGTCGGTTTTAAAAGTTTTATAGAATCGATGTTATCAATGTGATTAAATAAAAATATGGGGCTGCTTCTTCTTTCTGCTCAAACCCTTTTCTGTCTCTCTGTGTCCTAATGGCTCTTTGAGACTCTTCTTCCCACCGCAACTCCCTGATCCCCGAGTCTTTGTATTCTAAAAAAACTTGCTTAGCCTAATCCATATCAAGCCCACAAAAACAAGAACAAGAAAAAATAAGGCTAACGTAAAGGAAAAAAAACTGAAATCCCTAAAACCACGACAACACACAGCTGAGAAGAAATAAGAGAGATCAGTGCAGCGGAGGTTACGAGGATGTTTCTCTCTCACATATCAGTGGTCGGTGGGTGTAACTGCGAGGGTGATTGTGTTCGATCGTTTCGATAGTTTGGGTTCGATCATTTCGATCGCTTGCGGAAACGGTTTTGGGTTCGATGGTTTCTCTCTTAGATATTGGTGGTCTGGCGGGTGTGATTGCGAGGGTGATTGTGTTTATGGTAGTTGTTGGAGGCTTGGTGCGCTGGGATCGTAGCGCGAAGAGTATGGCAGTGTGCGCGATGTTTGGGGATGGTTATGGCTTGCCGAGGTTGATGGTGATGCCAGTGTTTGGTGTGGTTAGGGAGGAGGGGTTGGTGGCTTTGATTACTGATATGGTGATGTGAGAGTTGTTCGACGAAGCTAATTGAAGACAAAGGTGTCACGACTACGATAATGGGCTGCTGCAGCCAGGTGTTGGTTTGGAGGAAGTAATAATTCTCTCACTTTATCTACATTTATGCCTTTGGTGATGTTGTTTAAGCTTATTTGTTGATGTTCTTTGCCTTGTTATTTTGAATGATTACAGTGTATATTGGGCTGCTACATAGTGCATAGCCTAAGCTTTCTATGATATTTATTTGTATTTTAGTCTGGGGTGTTCATTTGGGTATTCTTTGCTATTGTTATTATTGTTGTTGTTTGTGTGTGTGTGTTTTCTCTCAAGTGTGCTTCGTTAGTTTTATTTTGGAACTTTACTATCTGGTGCTCTGCATGTTTAAATCTGGTTCCTTATGTTATATTTCTTGATGTTGGTTTGGGTATCGTTTGTTTCAGTAAAATGGTACTGAGGAGGTAGTTAGTATTTCCTTTATGGAAATTTATTTGGACTACGAGGACTGTTATTTTACAAACTGTTTGTGAGATTACATCT
The DNA here is from genome assembly GCA_007407185.1 of Glycine tomentella. NCBI lineage: Eukaryota > Viridiplantae > Streptophyta > Magnoliopsida > Fabales > Fabaceae > Glycine > Glycine tomentella. Next base: position 988,376 of record PYAF01000229.1, read on the forward strand.
GCCAATAGACTCCTTCTTTGCTCACCAAGTCAGAAGTAGAAGACACAAGTTGTCCTTTACTTGTATATGAAAGTCCATGAGAAGGTGGTGTAGATTTTGCAGTACTAGGCCTTTCATTGATAAAGAAAACTTGTTAAATGTAAAAATGTAAAAGCTTTTAATCTATTTATCTAGTATAAACATGGCATAAGACTTTGACAAAAAATTTAGTGAGACTTATTAAGGCACAAAAGCATTAAGTAGTTTAAGATACATGTTTGCACTTTTCACAATTAGTTGGAAATTTCTGCATTGTTTTCCATTCATTATTCCTGGTTCATTCCAAATGTTGGTGCATTTTTTAGTTTGTTTACACTAAGATTGTAGCCACATTAAGAAATGGAAAACGTTGTTTCTTGTGCAGTGTTCCACCTGATCCGAATGGAATAGACCATTGGACTCACCTAAAACAAGGTGCTATTGTGCCAACAACTCCAATGTGGAACCATATATTTGTATATTTTGCATTCATGGCCCTGTTATGCTAGGTTGGCCTCACTGCATGTCTGCATACCTCTTATGTTGGTCTTGAATCACTCTGTAATCTCTAGTACTTTTATGTGAATAGGTGCTGGATTGTCATTTTTAGCTTGAGGTATATTTGCGTGGACTTTTGGGCGTGAAATCGCAAATCACACACTTCAACTTTACAGGTTTCTCCCTAGTTCGCTCCTAATAGTGGTAATTCCTTTTTTCTTTTCTTATTTTTTCATTATTAATTTCTAAGTAATTAGTAGTAATTACTAGTGCTTGTGTCTTTACATGGGAGAACGATTTTGTGTTCTTTTTTGAGGTTTCCCCCTTTGTCTTGTTTGTTTGAGATTATGCTTTTGCCATATTTCTCTGTATGATCTTTTATGCCTCGAGTTGATACCTTTGTATTTCACACGTGGTATTCATCATTCCCTTTGGTGGAAGACAACCTCCTCTATTCTTTCACCACTTATGTGTGTGTAAGGAGTTCTCCACCAGAGTCCCTGGATTAGAATGTTCATCCATTTTTTGATAATAGTTCAAACTATTTCAAATTTGAGGTAAAGAAATTTTCTTCATAAAAGTGGAGGCATAAGCAATGTGGACATGTGGTTATCAAAACGTAGACTAAGAAGGTACTATTTGAAAAACAATATGAACACACATAATAACCAAGAGGGCGTGAATTGGTTAAAACAAAGTTTTTAAATTATATTTAAAACAAGCAGCGGATTTAGGATCTTTATCACAAATAAACTAAGAATGCTTCAATCAATCAAACCACTTAGTTCAAGAATACAATTGCTAAAACGTAACTTGTTGAGTAATAAAGAATTCACCAAGAATCACAAATCAAGACAACAAGAAGAGATTAAAGAAAGTAATCAACACAAAGAGCTATACTGGTTCACCCCTCAACAAGAGAAGTTACATCCAGTTTCTTCCAACCAAACCTTGGCTAGAGTTCCACTATTAACAAAATCTATTCTTTACAAGCTTACAAAAGATCACCCTTTATCAACCCTGGATAAAGAATTGAAATCTAAAACCCTATTAGACTTCTAATGATCAAGACATAGAGAACTCTTCTCTACTCTTTCCTTCTAGAGAACCTACTCTAGAAAAACTTTAAAGAACCCTTTTGAAATAGCAACTTACAATCTGAAATGTAAAAGCAAGTTACACCCAGAAACTAATGGAGAGAAACAACATGATGATCCATAGTATATGAATGCATATGATTACCAATCTTGATCAAGGTTGAAAGCAAACAAGTTTTTGACCAAACTCTCAAAAAGCTTATTTGAAATCTTGCCCAAGAAATCTTTTAATACACCATGAAGAAATGAATATGAGAACAAGATCTTTGTTACTCAAATAATCTCTTCTTACTTTAGAAGACTTTTGAAAACTATGAAAATTCGTAATGTAGTGTGTTGTAATTTTCAAAAGACCCAATAACTATTTATAACAAATTGTTGTAAGCACTGTTGTCAAGATCGCGAGTTTCCTCAGAAACTCGTACGATCTTCCGATCTCCATAAGCCTCCACGAGTGAACTCGGCCAGAGGATTGTAGATGTAGGGGATCGTTCACAGATCGCGTGCTTACTCGCGTTTTTGAAGGATCAACGATCCGTGTCGATCCCGTAGGAACTTGGAAAAAAAAAAAGAAGCCCTGCAGGTCGGGTTGACTGACCCTAGTGAAAACATGTTATTGACTTCTGAGAAGCTCTCCTTCCCTCTTCTTCGTTCTTGCCCTCTTCCGTGCTGCTCGTCGCCGCTCGTCACCACCGTTCCAGTCTTCGCCATGCGCGTCGCGGGCTCTGGTTTGGTGCGGTGTGGTCACTGTGGTGCGTCTCTTTCCATGGCTCTCTTTCCCTGTTCTGTGCTATCTACTTCTCTTTTTATTTTAATTTGTTTTAAAGTGTGGACTGTGTTGTTCTGTGCTCTGACTGCTCTATACTTCTCCTCTGTTTATTTTAATTTGTTTTAAATAAAGTGTGGACTGTGAGGTAAACCGTAAACTTAGTGGGTATTGTTGTTTTAAATAAAGTGTGGACTATGAGGTAAACCGTTAACTTAGTGGGTATTGGGTAAACCTCTGTTTCATGGTATATTGGTTGGATAAACCGTAAACTTAGTGGGTATTTTAATTTATTCCCAGTAAACCAACTATTAATTTCAAGTATACTGCAGACCTCCTATATTTTGTGGATTTCAATGTTATAATTATTTTTTAAAAAAATATAAGTATAACTTATATTATATAACACCTGTTAACCTCTGTTTCGTATTTTGAAGTTAAAAAAATGGCAAGTGGCAGTAACAACCATAGTACTGATGGTCCCAATGCTGAAAGTGTAAGGAGTACTAGATCAAGGACTGATATTTTTTTATATATATGCATGTGTATAAATGTAATTTTACATATACACGTAACTCTTACGATCCGAGTTACGATCCCCGAGTTACGATCTTTTATCCCCCTTCCGATCCTCGAGTTTGACAACATTGGTTGTAACTGAATATAATGGATTAAATCGTCAATGTAATCAATTAAAACTTAAAACAAAATTGATTGAAAATAGATTTAATCAATTAAAATGTTCTTCAGTTTTCTGGAAAGGATATATGAACAAAGTAATCGATTAATTCGTCTTGTAATCGATTACTACAGGGATTCTCTATTTCATAAATGAACTAAGTAATTGATTATGAATAATCGATTATCACAGTCAAATCATATTATGTGCTTATACTGAGTAATCAATTACTTAATGTTGGTAATCGATTAAAATGTTCTTCAAGGCTCAAGTAGTAGATTACCAATATGTGGTAATCGATTAACACATTCCAAAATGGTTTTTCCAAAAACTTAAAACCGTGAAACCTTATTTTTATGCAATCATGAAGTCTTAAACCTTTTTCACGAACCATGTGCTTTTGTAAAATCATGAATGCAAGTCAATGAATGTTTATGCAATGCAAAGGATCATAGTATGATTCTCTCTTACATCAAATAATTTACAAATGTCTTCAATTGAATGACATGTTAAAAGCTAAAAGACTCATCCAGTTTCAGCATATATCTTGATCTTTCTTCATGCTCCCTCTGTATCTAACACTATCAAGCCAAGCATAAATTACTAGCTAGTAGCTACCCTATTAATTGATTCGTATAGCTTAGTGGGCAAAATTTCTTTAAGAAGTACTGGTACACATGGCGTTAGGTTAATTTTAAATGAGTCTAAATACTTGCACCTACATATCTCCATTTTTTTTCCTATTAGATACATATTCTCTTTTTATTTGCCATATTCCATCGCCTGCCAATTATAGCTTCAAACAAAAATAGGGGGACATTGGTAAAAGGAAATGTGAAAGTAAAACCAGTCGCATTAAAATTTGTTGACTTTGTAACCATAAAATCTAAATAAAGAATACAATTAACCGTTAGAAGAATTTCAATGCCTGTCTAATAAGAAAGTGTTACTTCATTAAGTAAGGGTTTCGACCAAAAAAGTAATTATTATTATATAAAAATACAATTATCCAACATAATAATAATTTTAAAATACTTCATACCTTTTAAATAATAGATATGAATATATTACTTTTATTCTTTAATATTTTGTGTGATCCAACTTAATTAAGTCTTTATATTTGTTTATATGGAAATATAGAAGAAGAAAAAAAAAGAATATGTGATAGAAACACCAAATTTCTAGTATTTGTTTTTTTCGGTGCACTTAATATGCATTAGTGTTAGAAAATAACCTCCTCCTATCGGAAACAGAGGGATTGATTTATATATATGTGTGTGTGATTGGAAAAATATAAGAAATAATAGCAGAATGTGTGTGTGTGTGTGTGTGACTGGAAATATATAAGAAATAACAGCAGAATGCAGATAAGATAATGAGTTGATGCCCCCTGCTATGGAGAGACTCTCTCCTCTAGCCCTCTACAATATGTAGAAATCAAATAAAAATATCCCCTCTCCAAACTACCATCCCACGCCTACTAATAGGCCACTAACCCACTAACCAAATATTCCTACTCTCTCCTTAACAGAAACCAGCATACACCCACTACTCATTCCAGCTCAACGTTTTTATTCTGTTTTGCTTTTGCTCTATGTTGGTATACTAGGACTGGGCCAATCCATTTATCAATCCATTGATCTGTTTTGGGCTTGGAATCAGAATCAGCTTCCTATCAATACCACCATCTGTAGAAGTTGCCTTGTCCTCAAGGCAGAATGTAGGAAATTTCCCTCTAATGTCACTCTCCTTCGCCCACGTAGCTTCCTCAATTGGTTTATTCTTCCAAAGAATCAGCCATTCAGTGCAAAATTTCCCTTGATCTTCCATGCAGCGCACAACCAAGATTGACTCTGGTTCATGAACATTTAAACCATCAACAGCCAAACCTAGAGGAAGGGTTCCTTCAACAGTCACGTTGCCAATTTCTTTGCGTAATTGGGAAATGTGAAACACAGGGTGATGCGTCTAGAATCGGGCAGACAGTTTTGGGCTGATGTGTCTAGAAACTGAAACCTGGAGATGGGGACGAAGCTTCACATACACCCAATCTCCAACCTCAAAATGGAGCTCATGACGATGGACATCTGCCTGACGCTTCATGGACTACTGGCTTGCAGTAAATGGTGCTTTAGTTGCCTTAAAGCTTCATCTCGATCATATAATACCCGTGCTACGGCATAAACTTGAGTTTCACCTATCAAGTAATGAGTTATGGTGGGGGGAGGTCGGCCGTACACTGCTGCAAAAGGAGTGGTATTAGTGGAACTATGGAATGTGGTGTTATACCAAAATTCTGCCCAAGATAACCATAAAGACCAATTTTTTGATTGTTCGGATGCAAAACATTGCAAATAAGTTTCTAAACAATGATTAACTACTTATGTCTGGCCATCGGTTTAGGGATGATACGAAGTGCTCATTCGCAGGACTGTTCCCTGTAAATGAAATAACTTTTTCCAGAAATTGCTAAGAAATAGTGGATCTCTATCACTAATGATGGACCGAGGCATTCCATGCAAACGAATCACTTCTCTAGTAAATAATTCAGCAATGATCTTGGCTGTGAAAGGATGCTTCACCAAGATAAAGTGCGCATATTTAGATAACCTGTCTACTATGACAAAAATTACCTCATAACCTTGTGATTTAGGAAGACCAGTAATAAAGTCCATTGACACATCTTCCCAGATCAGTTGCGGAATTGGAAGGGGTTGGAGGAGTCCTGCTGGAGCCAAGGTTTGATGTTTATGACGCTAACAAACGTCACAAGCCTTTACAAACTCCATTACCTGTTTATGCATCCCTTTCCAAAAAATTCCACTAGCCAACCTTTTAAAAGTTCTAGTGAAACCAGAGTGTCCTCCTATAGGTGTTGAATAAGACTCCTGTAATAGTGTGGGAATCAGTTCAGATTGAGCAGAAATCATCAATTTTACCTTGTAAAAAAGAAGGTCACCCTGCATAATATAATCAGCCTTGCTATTTGGATCAGAGGCAAGAGCATAAATTATACCCTGTAAATGAGTGTCCAATATGTACTCCTCTTTTACCTTTCCCAAATCCAGCCAATAGGGGCTAGATACAATATGTGATAATTCCATCGACTCCATCATGCGTGATAAGGCATCTGCAGCCTTATTTTCAGGCCCCGGTTTATAAACCACGTCAAACTGATATCCCATGAGTTTTGATAACCAACAATGCTGACCCAAGTGGTAATTCGCTATGAAAGGAGGAGCTTAAGGCTCCTATGATTAGTATAGACAGTGAAAGTTCTACCCAGTAGATAGGGGCACCAATGTTGAATGACTAAGGAAAGAGCCATTATTTCTTTCTCATAAACTGATTTTGCTAGATTACAGGTAACCAAGGCTTTGCTGAAATAGGCTATTGGCTTTTTATCCTGCATGAGAACCGCCCCTAAGCCTATTCCTGAAGCATCACACTCAATGACAAACTCCTTAGAGAAATCAGGCAAGGTTAAAACAGGGGTAGAAGTAAGGGCTTTCTTCAATTTGTCAAAGGCAATCTGAGCAGTAGTACCCCAGCAAAAATTATCCTTCTTGGTGAGCTCGGTCAATGGCTAGGCTATTTTACCATAGTCCCAAATGAAGCGACGATAGTAACCAGTAAGACCAAGAAATCCACACACTCCCTTTACATCACGCGGTTGGGACCAATTCAGGACAACTTGAATTTTGGTAGGATTCATGGCTACTCCTTCAACAGAGATAACATGCCCCAAGTGCTCTACCAATGTCTCCCCAAAAGAGCATTTCTTTCGCTGAGCAACAAGTCTATGAACTTGCAATAACTATAAAATTTCTACTAAATATATCAAATGAGCCTTCCAAGTGGAACTATAAATGAGAATATCATAAAAAAAAAAACCAGGACATATTGTCTAAGTTGAGCTCGAAACATTGAATTCATGGTGGATTGAAATGTTGATGGAGCATTTGTGAGGCCATAAGGCATGACAAGGTATTCGTAGTGGCCATCATGGGTCCGGAATGCTGTCTTATGAGTATCTTCGTCACATACCCTAATATGGTGAAAACCAGATTTTAGATCAATTTTGGAAAAGTATCGTGCACCATGTAGTTCGTCCAACAACTCTTGGATGGTGGGGATTGGGTATTTATCTAGCACAGTGACCTTATTCAAGGCCCTATATACCACACACATTCGCCATGAACCGTCCTTCTTCTTCGCTAAGATGACTGGACTGGAAAAAGGGCTAACACTAGGTTTAATCTCACCAGCTTGCAACAGCTCTTTAACTTGCCTTTCAATTTCATCTTTATGATGATGCGCATATCTGTAAGGTCTGACACAGACAGGCCCTGTCCCTGGCAGCAGATTAATGACATGGTCATTTTCATGGTGGGGAGGAAGAGAGTGTGGCTTAATGAAAACTGATTCATGGTGCTTCAGTAATTGTGTTAGGGCCTCTTGTTGCTCCAGCGACAAGTTTTGGTTAATTAGATTGCAGTTGACTTCCAACTTATCCCCTGTGTCCACTCCCATCACCTGTAATATCCCTTGCAATGTAGTTGGTTGTCTTTCTTCATTCAATTGGTATCCTCGTAATGTCACCCATCTACCTTGGTGAAAGAATTGCATGGTTTTCTTTTTCCAATCTTGTCGAACTTCACCAAGAGTTTCCAACCATTCCATTCCCAGTATTAAATCAATACCCCCCAAGTCTAATAGATACACACCTACTATCAGAACATGCTTACCCAATTTAAGATTCAGACCTGCACAACGTCCTCTTGAAAATCTGTAACTTCCATCTCCGAGGCTAACACTAAACTCTTTGGTTTCGCTGGTAGGGAGATTAAGCGTTGTCACTGATTCTGGAGTGATGAAGTTATGGCTTGCTCCACTATCGATTAAAACCAAAATTGGGAAACCCTCAAGCTCACCTTCAACCTTCATCGTCTTGGAAAGGACAACTTCAGAAGCGATCCCTTTGTAGCCAACTGATGTGTTGCAAACACATCTTGTTTTTAGTCTAGTTTTAGGTTAGAATTTGATTAAATACTTAGGTAAATAGCTTAGAATTAGTTGAGTTTAGTATTTTATTGTTTAAATCTAATTTCAATACCAATTGTGCAATTTCAGGTCAAAAGAGGAGAATAAATAATAAAAGAAGCAAGTTCTGGAGTGTCACGCGTG